>JAHWXV010056895.1:0-24456 GCA_024586415.1 Phrixothrix hirtus | reverse complement strand
TTGGTAGTTACAATGTACATTTTTGCAAATCATTCTGAGACATACGTTTTGTTAACCATATGTGACTCTGATAAGATGAGTTCTTTTACACACGTTATTATTTCTAGCCAAATAATAAGTTGTTTACTGATCAGCATAAAAGTTGCATTTTTGTGATAATGAATTCTTTGACATCTCTGATTGTTTTAATTTTAAGCAAACGAATAGTTATGCAGTAATTAGTATTAGCCGTTATAAGACCTCCAACGTGCATAGCAACAGCATAAGCTGATTTTGAATTGAACAAAAGAAGTTTTCTCTTTGAAATTATGTGTGAACGAACTACATTGGTTGATTCATCTTGAAATAACCGATACTACCAAGTAATTAAAAAAGGTTGAAGATAGTTTGAACAGTACGTGTTAGTATTTTGACAACCTTTAAAGCTCAACAATAATTTTTTAAATAATTTGTACTTGTCACTTTTCCCACAGAATATGCCACTGCTACTAAACAAACAAGTTTTAGGGAAGAAGACAAGGTTACTAACTTTTAAAGTATTTTATTTCGGCGGCAAATTAAATTACCTTCAACCTTCTTAGATAACCCTGCATATAAATGAATCTATGTTTCAGTTAGCCATCCTTCATTGAATCCTTTACAATATGTCTTGCATCACTTAACACACCGTATTTTTTTTATTCTGGAATTCAATGTATAAATAGCTTTTCCACATACAAATATTCATTACTTGATTACCCTCTATATCTAAGATTAACTGAAGTCATCGTATGTTCCATGTCAATCTTCGTAAACTATTTCAAGTACAGCATCAATGCGTTGTGATTCCACAGCTGTCGACCATCACGAAACTCATTACGAAAGGTGTGCAACCACAACTTCGCATCGGACGTACGGCACGCATTGCACACTACGAACTTTAAAATCTGTTATATTATTTTTAATGAGGCTACATTCACCATGGTATACATCGTTTGTCGGCAATTTGAATCAGGAATGAATTAAATTCTAGTTCGTATGATAAGATAATTTTTTTACTAAGAATTAATTTAAAATTCCCGTTATCTAGTCAGTTGTGAATTACATCAAATAAAAACAATGAAAATAGGAATTATTATCACGCATAACTGTCATTCTAGACAATCAAGTTTATATATTACTTTAACAGAGAATACTTATCTAGCCGCATAAATATTGCTAGACAATTGACTTGTTTCATTCATTTATGGTCACTAGCCTACAGCTTGAACAATTCTTTGTTACTATTCTAGTAATGCTGCAGTTAGTTTAAAATACCCTTTAAATTGATCTCTGTCTTTTAGGGCATCATAATGTAAAATATCAACCGATCCTTTTATGTCAAAATTAGAACATCTAGATGAGACTCTACCCAATGATATGTGTTATCCTTTAAAAGGCGTGTAAACAACGAATTCCATGTTGAACATGCCCAGTTTACCTGCAAGCATTCTAAATTTCCATTTTACAATTCCAGGCGTGTTTTCTACTGTATTTTTGGTACGACTTAACGGTTAGTTAAAAATCTTTCATTCTGTTTCCTTACAAATCGTCACGAGAGTAAGGTTTTATTAAGTACATCCATAGTCAGAAATCTTCGACCTCAATAATAACATATAACAAGGTTACGTTGACTCTTGGCAGCTGCTTTGTTGTAGGCATGTGCAAAATTCTATCCCTAAGTCGTATATCCAAATCAGAATTTAGGAAGATGCTACCATCTGTGTTTTTACCAAATACACTTACATTTATAACTATAAAGGTACATAATAATTAGCGCCAAATAATATTAATAATACTGTATTTAAGTGTATTTTGTGGCAAAAGAAATCCAAGCAAACGTGTGCTGGTTGTTTGAATTAGCACACATACGTTAGCTGGAGCAGCCATTCCGTTTGGAAGGTACAATTTTTCATAAAACCGTTACTTTACCAGAATTCGAATCTATTCATAAGATGTTGCCGTAACAGTGGGCTGCAAAATTTCTCGTTCAATCAAATGGAAGGAAAAGGTTAGTGACTGGAACGAGTTTTTAGTACCCAAAAATCTAAACCTGAAAATATATACTGTAGTAACAAGTTAATCCACTTTATTTTTAGTAAACTTGCAAATAGCATTGTAGTAGAATTAGGGACAACTATTGCAAAGCTCTGAATTTGAGAAAAACATAGAGTGGATAAGTGGCAACGAAAATTAAACCTCCGAATTCGATAAAGTTGTGGTATTTCTGACTCCATGTTTCAATAATGAGAGAGAACCATAATCGAACATAACTTTACCATCTGATACTGATTCAGAGGAAGAAGACGAAAACGATGAAGAGATGCTCAACTGATGCACCCTAATGAGTTCCCCTGCGTCTTCTCCTACAAAATTGGACACGATAAGTTCAGTCGCAACTTCGCTCACATTAGTTCAAGAGAAAAACTGGTTGTAAACTTCCATGCCACCAAGAATAAGTGCTCCATATTGCATTAATGCTCTGTGGTACCTAATTATGACAAACTAAACCGAGTAGATGTCGCTATGATGTAAAATGTAAAGTTGCACATAAAACTCCGCCCATAGCAATATAATTTCTTTGTGTGGGTAGGCGATAACTCAACGAATGCTTTATGTTATTCCTCCTATTAATATTGAAATTTTAATAATTGTGTTTTAAATTTGACAGTTCAAAAAGGTAACAATAGTTCCAATTACAGTTTGTTTAGGTACTTATAGTATATAAACAATTTAAATAATTTTGCATTAGACTATCATGTATTATATTATTGCATACATAAAGGTTAAATAAATGAATAAAGAAAACCAATCCTCTGAGAAGTAAAATAAATAAATACAACACATTTCAGGAAACTCCTTATATACAGTGCCGGCGCAAGGTGTCCGTACATCCTATGGTGTATCATCGTAATAGTAGTTACATGCGTATTATTAAATTAAAATATTTTAGAATTATGTATCAAACAGCGCTAATTATTGATAATTGTTAATGATAAAAATTTATTGAAAATATTTTATGCATACAAAGTAAAATAAGAATAAATGTCAAACTAAGGAATTTTAAAGAAAATAAGTGTTCGTATAATAGTTGCATTTACTCAAAAATACAACATAAACAAAATTACTATTTTGTGGCATAACGGTTTGCGCCTATTATAACTTGAAGCCGCTTAGGAATGAAATACACCAAATTTTGGGTCGAATTTTATTCTATTTTGTTTTATCTTGTTGAAGAATCTCTTTGAGCTGGTTGCGATTTGTTCTCTGATGTTTCAGTAGGCGGCAGTTCAATTCTTTTCAAATCTACTCAATGGAATTGACATCAGGAAATTAGGACGGAGTTTGAAGACAATGTTGCATGTTATACAACTATTGTTTTACTATATAAGCAGGGTGCTTAGGCTTGTTATTGTGTTGAAAGTAATAATGACCTTGAAGACCCAATTATATAGTATTTGGTTATAAATTGTTTTTCGAATATTTTATTACATCTTTTTTGTCATAATTTGGTCAATAAATAGCAATTTCCCAACCCCTGATACCGTCATGCCCTCCCATGCTAATACATTAACACCTCCATGCTTTAGAACAAGCTCTTCATTTGGTCTTCTCCAGATTGACATCCATCAGAACCCCACACATTATATTGACAGCTTCCCTAAAAATTTCTCTCGCACTTTCTTGTATGCTTGTAGTCGATATTTCGGTTCGTGAGTTTCCCTTTTTTCTAGGGTAAATGGGTTTCACAATTTTGGGTTACATGCAGTTCATATAAATCTGCGTCGGTTTTAGTAACATTGACCTTTTCCAATATTACTCGTGTTATTGAATACGTACTATTATAAAATCGTCCTCACAAAATAAAACAAAATCACACCATTGCCCTTTTATTATATTCGGTTGGCCCTGTATTTGATAACATGTAGTAGGGATGTGTCTCTTTAACTTGAAAATTTTAATTAATTATGTATAAATATACTTCAGATTACTGTTTTAGGCAAAATATTCAAAAATATATCATGAAATATGTATTATCTTATCATGCCGTTGTTCACTTGATAACACTTATTTCTTGAATTAGCCCTAATGGAATGATCCTGATAGGGTTATCTTCGCAGACGTATCTTGTTTACTTGGACGATGTCATAGTTATCTGAAAGTCCTTTAATGAACACCTACAAATCTTGAAGAGGTGTTTCAAAGACTACAAAGTGCAAAAATACAACTTGTTTCAAAACAAAGTGAAATACTTGGGTCATATGGTTTAGAAAAAAATGTGGCAGCTGATCCAGAGAAAATTCAGTCTGTATGTAAACGGCCACAACCAAAAGGTAAATATGAATTATGAAGCTTCTCGGGGTTATGCATTTACTATCGTCGATTTGTATGTGGATTTTCAGTAACCGCAAAACCACTTACAAAATTTAGTGAAAAAGACCAATCGTATTTATGGAACAATAGGCACCAAGAGTCATTTGAAACACTTTAACGGAATTTGGTAACCGCACTCATCCTTAGTTATCGTAGATTGAAGGGAATATTTGTATTGAATATCGATGTTAGGCGCCTCGGCGTGTTATTGCACATCCAAGATAGTTTAAGAATCCAGAAGTCACAATAGCGAGATAGATTTAACGGTTACAAGAATATGACTTTAAAGTGGAGCATACTGCCGGAAGAAGCAATCGAAACACTGAAACATTGTCAAGACGGCCGTGCTCAGAAGATTGCAAGCACTCCTCTCAGTTAGAGTAAAAAGTTGAAGAACTTCTTGTCAACTATACTACTGTGTTCAACAATGACTGCAAACAAGATAATGTCAAGCAAGATCAAGAAAGCGATCCAAATCTTATGTTATTAAAATGGAAGAATAAAGGTCAAAGCTCAGGTCGGTCTCATTTAATTCCGTTGTTAAAGCATATGATGTGGGTAGCTCATTTGAAAGAATAGTATTTGTTATAGCTGGTTCATTTGCGGAAAGACAAGCAGAAAACAAACGCATCCTAGTTACAATGAACTATTTAAGTAAATGGGCCGAAGTATATGCTCTACCAAATCAAGAGGCAGTTACAATAACTGAGATCTTGGTGAAAGAACTGTTTAGCCGTTTTAAACTTCCATCAGAATTACATTCAGAGTATGGAAGGAATTTTGAGTCAGCGTTATTCCAAAGCCTCTGCCACCCGTTGAAAATACGCAAGACCAGAACAACTGATCTTTACCCACAATCAGACGGAATGGTGGAACGCATAAACCTAACAATGGGAAACTAATTGTCAAAAGAGATTGGGACCCATACCTATATTTGCTCTTGATGGAATATCAGTCAAATATAAACGAGAAGACGGGAGAGACCCCAGTTTGACTATTGTTAGTGTCTGAAATTAAGTTATCATGTGATTTGGAGTTTCGTAGCCTGCCTGGAGAGGAGGAGGTTTCTGGAAGTGAATATGTCGAAAGTCTGCGAAAGAAATCAAATTCAATTCATGAGGGAGTTCGCAATCACATCCATATTGTCAGTGCTTGAATAAAATTTGACTACGATGTAAGTTCTAAAGCGGAAGGATTTCAAGCGAACGATCCAGTTTGGTTATACCATCCTTAACGACAACAAGCTATATCTCCCAAATTGCAAAGATCCTGAGAAGATCCACATAAAGTTATAAAGGGTATCAACGAGATAATATATCGCATAATGAAATTACCCAGTAGAAAACCCACGATAGTTCACATGAATCGGTTAACCCCATATGCTAGGAGAAATGCAGAATCACAACAACAACAATGTGAATAAAAGGCAAACCATGTTGATTTGGAATAGTAAAATCCCAGAATAGTGAACAGGCATTTACTGAATTTATGTCAAACTACTCGGGGCCACACAAAGCTCGATTTGGTGTTACCACTAATAGGTATGCGATTTACCAGATGGTTGCCCTAAGGTCCATTGTGTCGCTAAAGCTGTTCGACGTCTCGCGACATTGCAGTCAAGTTTAAAGAGAAGTATGATGGCGTAGAAGAAATGCATCAACAAGAGCCATAAATCTGTAAGGCACGTCACCGATTGCTCCAACATCGTCAAGGTATACGAAGCATTTACTGCCTCGTGATCAAAACCTTATCACATCGGAAACCACGGTCTGAAGAGTTTTGGGAAATATTATGGGATCTAATTAATTAACTTAGCTGCACCAAAACTTGATGGCAGTCTAGACCGGCTTAATTGGCGCATGGTACGTAATATGTTAAAAGCAGTGTTTCAAAATACTGATATCAAGATTCTGATGTGTAATTGGAATCCAAGAGGAACTCCACCAACGACGAAATCTGTGGACAGCCACGTTTTCAAGAATATGGATTGCAGTTCAGATTCCGACATTCACAAACAAAGTCCAAGATCGCTTTTACGAGAGGGAACAGTGTAATAAAATAAAAATAATAATAATTTTGTAGAAGGTTTCAGAACATTCCAGAAAGCTCCATAGGACTAAAATAAATTATGCAATCATGAATGGCACATTACTGCAACTTATACCTAAATAAATTCGAGGTCGCAGCAATAAGTCATGACATTGAATTTTATTCCATCGGCATTATGACTAATTTTATTCTTGACTTTATCTAAACGTTCTTGAATATCTCCTTTCCATATAAATAGCAGTTTAAATTCCTTTAGTTTTTCAAAGAATCTTATGGTGTTATAAACTGTTACAAATAAATAGGAACATAAACGATTATTAAAATATACTATAAAATAAATATCTAAGTTGCATACGTATAAATAAATAATTTTAATTTAATGAATGTAAATAAAGGCTTAAATAATTAACTAGTTTGAATCAATAGATATTTGGTGAACCACTACCGAATGTGTTGTATTGATAAAATTATGTCATTGCGCATACCTCACTCAACTGTCATGAGTAATTTGCCAGATTATAATATCATCGTTTAGGGTGCGATAAAATTTCAACAGATGTAAACGAGACGGATATAAATTTAATAATGTTACAATGCTAAAGTTATCAACATCCCTTAATACTATCTAGTCAAATGTTTGCAATTTTGTTCAAATATAGTATGAAATCAATTAAATATGAATTATTTACTTCATATAAATAATTAAAAACTTGAAACCTTTCTAAATTTGAAATTTAATATATTTTTTTAATTTTTAGCGTGCAACTGATAAAGGCAGCAAGTGATTTTCTAAAAATGTTAATTATTGTAAAATATTATATGCCTTTTATTTGGGATATGTATATAATTTAAGAAATCTCAATTGTAACGACCAATAGATTAATATCTTTTGGTCTTACTACTCAAGAATGGGTGGGTCTAGCTGAGGGGCGTGTAATTTTGACAAGTTATGGTTAAAACTCAGTTATTAATAACAATTTAAAGTTGTTTTTTTTTGGAGTTTCCTTTATTTTAATAATACTACAACTTCACAATGGCGAAATTTCAAATATTTGCTTCTTAGTGCGTTATTTTTGTTTCATTTATTTCATACATTATATTTTATAAACAAATAACAAACTTGGAAAAGGACACTGTCAGGTTATTTATAAGTACCTCAAATAATGTCCTGCAAAGGTTCAGCATTATACGTATAATAGTAAGGTAGATGGGGCCATAGAAAGTTAAAAGTTAGTCAAATATTTATTTTAAACAATTTTTTTAACACAAACTAAAAGCAGGAGATCTATTTATATATTTTTTGGGGTTCTAGTAAATGCCTAGAACCAGTATACAACTTTTGGAATTGTTAGAAACACATAAAAATTTGGTACCACAGACCCTTAATACTCATCGAAAAGGAGTGATCAAGGAACACCAGCACTCCAACGCGCTTTCACCGGTTTTTTAGTAATAAGACTCGAACCACGATAAATTTCACTATCCGGAACCAAGTTTCATTTCAATTGTAGTCCTCCGCTTATATTTCCTTCACCAGCGTCGAAACAGAGCACTCTTCTTCAGCAAAGGCAATACTACTTCGATAACCAAGATGGGACAGCAATTCGTCCAAAAACCAACAACAGCTGAAGTTTTTTATAGGAGGGGATTATCAATTAATACGCAGGAAACCTCTAATACTTGTTTTGTTAACTGCATTGTCGATTTTGTAACTTGGCCTGTGGTGATTTCATCTTGTTAAGCAAATAAATTATATGTATTTTGTTTTCCATATTCCAACTTTTCACTCACAAAAGTTAATATTTTAGGAAAACATTTCACATTTCAAAATCATCTGTGATAGAAACATTAGGAGCTAAATTAGTGGGTATTACTCTAGATTTTGAAAGCGGACTAAAAGATTCCATAATATAATTTTGTTACAACCCAAACTATGCATTCAAATAAAAATTGAATGCCCAAAAACACATTATTAATTTTAAGTGCATAACCTATGTAAATAGCGAGTTTTCCTTGAGGTCTAGGTGGTTCATGAATGGTGTATTTTATTTTGTTTACCATCGTTTGAGGATGTCTAGAAGAGCCAAAAGCTTAGCATTCGGTACACAAAAGTGCTACAAAAACCCTTTGCATCGCCTCCTATCAAATCTGTTGTTTACCCACAATCTTTGTTTCTTTCTTTGCTAAGTTTTTTTCTTCTGATAATAAGCAACTAACAACAACAAATCTTTATTCACTATTCATGATAGATTTGAAATGCAGAATCAGTACAAAAATAGTTATTAAAATCAATGTACGAGCGAAAGGCTCTGATTAATCAGAAATTACAAGGGCATTCGCCTCTTAGAATTATGACACCAGTGCATGCATGAAATCCACCCGATACGAAATAGTAGATGCCTACCTTAAAACTACGACTTCAAAACCTTAATGCTTGTAACCAGCAAATAAATTGTCGTTGCAGCAATAGATCGAAGCATTGTTTTGAGTTAACTCAGTTCTAAGGTTATAAAAAATCATGGCACATTTTTCATGATATTATTCACTATCAAATACTACTGTAAAGACACTGGCGTGTTTATGTTCTTGTCAAGGTTAGATTAATAAAATATCAAATTTTACATATATACCTCTTCCTGAAATATCGATTATTTATATTTATTGCGTAGACAAATACTTGTGTAGTAGTGACATTATTTGACTTAAATATCTGTTATAAATATAATCTTATTATAATCTTGAATCCAGAGTTGCAGCACTTTATGTGGAAAAATCACCCAAAACATATTGAAAAACAGAATGTCAAATAATAATTCCACTTATTCAATCAACAATGTTGGTATTTGATATCAAAACTTAATAAACTACTGTTATAAACATTTTATTCTAAAGTGAATATAACAGCTGTTTCAATATTGACGTTTTTTAATTTACTGTTACTTTAAAATATTTGAGTTATTAAATTTTTTAATTAAATATAAAGCTAGTACTTTGAAAAAATCGCTAAGTCGGGATTTGAGCCCTGGATGTCTACCTATAATCCCCAGTGCATTTCCACTTACACCATTAAGCTGGTTTCCGGACACGGTCGATTTTTTTAAATATATACCTTAGCTTTTATATTCACAAGTTTTGTAATTATTTGAATAGACTAAATTATTAATATTGGACGATTGGATAGTAGTGATTACGTCCGACACACAATTAAAATCGTCTAACTTAAATTAGCAGTGAGCGCTAATATCTTAACATGGCTAAATTTAATGAATATATTGTAGAATTGACTATTATACGTATTAAACCATTAACTTGAAGTGATTATTAAATTATTCAATATTTTTATCAACGTTGAATATATTACAATATTAACTCTAACTGTTGATATCAGGAACGAGATCGAATGTGTGGCGGTCCTGCTATCGAAAAATGTTGATAATTTAGTTTGCTCAAATAATAACAACTTAAGAAAATAAAAAGTAAGATACATATTTGAAAGAATTGTACTTGTATCGAGAAGCAGGTTAAGTGACGTAAGTGAAAACGCACTCAGGATTACGACTAGAAAACCGGCGTTCGAATCTCGACTTAGCAATTTTAAGTATTTAAGTATTTGTTTTATATCTAACTTCAACTTCAACTTTAGACACTCATTTTTGAATTTGATGTCTACGAACATAAGAGTGTTGATTTACAGTTGTTTAAGTGCATTTAATAGTAAAGGGATTCGATTATTAAATACGTATATAACTTTGCTATTCTAAATTTTATTAACTTAATTTCTAAAACAGTTAATCCTTATAAGCTACTTAGAAATAACTTTTTTATACAACTTGGTACGGGTTTTTTGAAAAAAAACCGGTAATCAGCAATATTTTAAATATTAACATGTTAGTGAAGTTTAGTAGTAATTTATTCTATTTCCACGTATATGAATCACATCGACCCATTTACGGAATTATTTTAGCCAATACAAATCAACCCTTTGATTTAGTAAAAAGGTTCGCAGTCGTTTCTCATTGCGTGTTCTTTCCACGAACTCGTATATTACTAAAGCTTAGGGTGCATTTGACGTAACTGTAATCTGTACATAAAGTTATTTTGTTAATATCTACCGTAAATACACGACAAGGGAATAGTTGGAAATAAAACATACTGTAATACCAGAACCTAACTTTTTACGCTACTAATAAATTCTGCCTTATTTATAATTATTTTTTTGCAAAAACTAATGTTTAAACATATTTTTGATTTAAAATTCATATTTTCACCATCGCACTATTAAGATGGCAGTAATATGTAAATTGCGCGTAGAGGCATTATTTAAATTTTAATAAAATTATGTTCGTTAGAGACGCTGCAGCAGATATAAGAAAATCATTGCTAAAAGCGCAAACTGTTTGGTTTTGACTTGATTTTTAACTAAGCCATCGTCAGTGATCAATAATTTTAAATTTTTTATTGTGCCCTTTCTTCAATGCCACGGTATTATAATTGAAATATGGGAAAAACGTAATTAGATTATTTTTTACAATATTCGTGCACGTGTACCTATATCTAATTATATTGCCAGTCATTTTAGTACATTATTACTGTTTATTACTATTGTCTGCTATTTTAGTAAATATCAATAAATAGAAATAGATCTGTTGCGTTTTATTAATTTTCCATAGTGTAATTCAAGGGATTCATCAAATTAAATCCAAAAACAAAATTTTCAAATTAAACATGCAGCTAAAGCAACGGAATAATTTTCATTTAAACATAAAAGTAAGAATTAAGACAAAATTTGTATTAAGTAACACAGAATACTCCGAATGCTTCTAGATGCAAATGCATCTAGAAGATTAGCAATATTATACTTATAGAGGAAGTAATAAAATCGAATAGTAGTAAAATTTAAAAAACTAGTGATTTTGAACATGACGTTCGCAGGGTTTTATGGTATGTGATGAATGAAAAAACACCATCTAAATTTAATAAAAATTACAAAAGAAGTAATTTTGTTGTGATAGAACTTGCATTTATTTCCTCTGAAACTATATAATTTAGCAGAATAAACGAGATACGGGAGTAAAACCGAAAAACAAATTTAAATAGGCCAAATATTAACGAATTTAGATATTAAACACATTATACGCCTAGCGATACAATTAAAAATGCTACAGAGCTTTGTAAGTTTTTTTATTAAACTGAATGTTATTTGTCTCTTACAGCCTTTGAAATGAAGTATCTAAATCAAAACTCAAAGGGTATAATATATCTAGCATTTGACATTATGCCATTACTTAGATATCGGAAACGCCCTAATAACCACACCAACTGCAGCTCTGGAGGTGTTGCTTGATCTGCCTCCCTTGTGCCTTTTCGTACGAAGGGGAGGCAATGAGAGCTGCATCAAGACTGCTTCAATTCGAGCGATGGCGTGGTGAGAGCTATAGCTGGGAGCACATTTCAATTACTGACAGCTTACCGAACTTATTTTGGGCCGCGGGTGATCGTGTTACCCCGGTCAGGGCCTTCAACACTCTATTTTCTACAACGATTCCTAGCACCGCGGATTGGACTAATGATGCCCAGTAACTGCTGGATTTCCGCGGCCTGATCTGGTTTACAGATCGGTCAAGGTCGAGTAGTTCTGCTGCAGTAGGTATTCTTAGCAAATCCCCCAAAATGGAAGTAACCACTCCATTAGGGCACTATGCCTCTTTGTTTCAGGCTGATATGTACGCAATTTCGGCCTACGCAGAAGAATATATCAGTAGGGCTATCACAACCTACATCTCACTATCTTTACTGACAGTCAAGGTGCCGTAAAGGCCCTATCGAATCCCACCATATCATCCAGATCGGTGTGGGGATGCTGGTAGAAACTTCAGGCTCTAGCATATAGGAACAACGTAGTAACTATTTGCTGGATTCCTGGCTATCAGGGATATACAGGTAATGAAAAGCCAAATTTGTTGGCTAGGCAGGTACCGCCATACAAACAGCTGCCTCCGACATTGGCTTACCTGACTCGCTTATAAAATCCATAATTGAGGCCGACCTGTTTTTTAGGTTCAAACAATGGTGGGACAAACAAATCCTTAGACAGGCTAAAGTCTTAATTTTAGGTCCAGCGTCTAAACAAACTAAATTCCTAATTTCGCTAAGCAGGAAAGAACTCCGAGCTTATACTGGCCTCCTAACAGGCCATAGCTTCAACAAACACTTAACCACAATTTGTGTCCAACAGGATCTCTCTGCAGAAAGTATAATGGAGACAATGAAACATAATTTCATCTATTATATGATTGTCTAGCTTTGGGCAATGTCCGGTACTGTATTTTTGGGTCTCAATTCCCTGAACCCAGAGAAATCCTAAATGCTCCCCATCCAAGATACTGAGGTTTCTGATAATCTCTTGAGTTAAGGGATAGTTCAACAGGTAGTTGGTACAATGGATCCAACAGTCCTAAGTGTCAATTCGTCAACCGAACCTGTCTTATAACAACAACAACAACATTATGCCATATAATTTAGTTATTTTGATTTTAAAAATTCAGAATTAATTATGGAATTAAGTTAAGTTAGTTAACTGAAACACCGGAACAACAGGCCCACACGCCGTTTCCTTTCTATGATAATTAATTCGAGTATCCTGCCAACTCAGATTGGTTACCCCTTCACATGAACCTTCAACTGCAAACAGAACCGTTGTTACCATCACATAGTGAATATTTGAGCGTTTCTGAGGTTTACAAAAATTAAAGCAGTCTGTGTTCACCTAATAAACAACACAAGTATATTTCTCCATACTTATAAGCTTCGACGCCTGACCACGCCGTAGATCCACAATTTAATTTTATATTTCAATATAATCCCCCCTGACAACAATGCATCTATTACATTGTTTCAGTAATAAATCAATACGCCTAAACAAATATTCCTTCGGCTTGTCTTCAAAATGTGTTTAAACTGCGACCTTCGCCATCTTTATCGTGACTAAAATGGCGTCCTTGAAGATACCTTTTCGAAATTTCAAATAGGTAATAGGCACAAGGCCCCTTTTCTTGACTATATAGGGGGTGATCTATTTGTTCAAAGCCGTTATCACGAATTGTGGCTTGCGTAATTCTAGCAGTGTGTACACCTGCATTGTCGTAGAACAAATTCAGGCCATTACTCAGTTCCCACATCTTTACTCCCGAATATTTTGTCATATTTTGTGTAAGGGTACTACTGAATATGCCCCGTTGACTGTGGTAATTCTTTTTTCGTCACCATTCCAGTGACTTCCTTTTGGACACAGGATCATAATAGAGAACCACGTGACAGTTGTCTTCAACACGTCCACAATTCTTTTTCGATAGGCCTGCGAAAAAAATCCAGCACACTCAAAAAGACGTTGGCGATGAAGTGCTAAAAGATGTTTGGAGACTCACCTTACACTAATCTTATTCATGACTAACTGAGAGTGGAGGCTTCCGCGAACAGTTGTATCTGAAAGTCTCAGACTTTATACTACATCTTTCACCTTCAATGAAGCCAATGTTGTTGGCCGCCATGATTTCCACCGTTCTTCCTGTTCAGCGTAATCTTCCAACGATTTCTGTCCCATTCAACATCGTTTTGACCTGCCCTTTACACAGAATAAGGCGTTGAATTTTTCCCATACATCCATCCAATTGATTTTTAGTGTTTTGACTAAAAAGGCTTTTTGGAGCAGAGCACTTGATTACATCTCGATATTTAATTTTGTTCACTTCAAACATCATGAAAAATGAACGACAGTTGTAACAAAACTAATTGACGTAAAATTCATTACTGTTCTTTCCAATACTAATAAGACTTGAACTGATGTTTCAACAACATTTTGAGCTAGTGCGATATATTAATGTATGCCAGGCCGGGAAATTTTTGCGCTTTCCTTATAGTACTGTAACAAAACTAGTTAATTCTTTAAAAGTATTTATTTATATTCACTAAATTACAGCAATTTCTTTACATGTATTCACTTAGGTATTTATTTGACAGTGATGATCGTTTATATTTCTTTTTAATTATAACACATCCTAACAATACAAGATTCTAAGCAAAACTAAAGTTAATGGAATTTAATCTGTTACTTATATAGAAGGGAGAAACCCCGGAACATTAAGGAGGAACATTAAAGAATAAAATTAGTCATAGTATCGATGTAACAATTTTACAATACCATGACTCGTTTCTGATCTTGAATCTATTTAAATAAATATCTGTTACAGTAATGCGTGTTTCGTGATTATACCATTTATTTCAGTTCTAAGAAGCTTTCCGCGGTGTTCCAGGATATGTTCTAGAATCTTCCACAAAATTATTCTTATTTCTTATCTTGTTCCAGTTCCCCCCCCCCCACTTAAGACTGACAGGTCACGTAACAATGACCTTGGACTTTTCTCTTGCGATGGTTCTACCTTTGTTTGCAAATGTCGGAATCTACACTTCGATCCATAATACTTCCAGCCCCATTTCTTGAAGAAATGGCAGTCCACAAATTTCGTCTGTGGTGAAGTCCCTCTTGGATTCCAACTACACACCAGGCCCTTGATACCAGTGTGTTCAAACACTACTTCCAATATGTTACGTACCACGCGCCAGTTAAGCTCGTCTAAACTGCAGCCGAGCTTTGGTACGGCAAACTTTCTACCGGTACCGACACATAACGTCTTCCACAGGTATTCATAACGTACCTTTTGATGAATTAATGCTTTCGTCACACCGTAGTAAATACTTCGTGTACTTTGGCGGTGGCGGCGTAGTTGGTCATATGCCTTTCCGATTTCTGGCCATTGCTGTCGTATTTCTTCTACGCCACTATACCCATTTTTAAACTCGACTGCGATGATACGAGGCATTTGGACGTCTTTAGAGATACAATGTGCCAGGGAATACTCCTCTGGTAAATCGAAAAGGTTTCTGTATTTTTCGGTGGTGACCTAAATTGAGCTTTGTTGCGTCTTAAATAGGTTGACATTAATACGGTAAATGACTGTTCGCTGTTCCTGGCTAATAATTTCTCTAATTCAACATAGTTCGCCCTTTGTTCACTTTCTTGGTTTTCCGTTTCTGCACTTCTCTTAGCGGGGCAAACCGATTCATGTGAACCACTTTGGGTTTTCGGCTGGGAAACTTCATTATTCGGTATATTACAGCGTTGAACATTTTTATGACTTCATACAGACCTTCCCAAGATCTTTGCAATTTTAGAGATAGGTCTAGTCGTCGCTGAGGATGGTACAACCACTTCAGATCATTAGGTTGAAATCCTACCGTTTTGGAACGTACATCAAGGTAGAATTTCATTCGATCACTGACAAGTTGTATGTTATTGCGGACTCTTTCATGAATTGAGTTTACTTTCTTTCGGTGACCATCGACATATGCATTTCTAGCAATCTCATCCTCTCCAAGCTTGCTGCAAAGCCCAAATCACAAGGTAGCTTAACTTCACGTCCAAGCAACACTTCAATGGAGTCTCCCAAGTACAGATTTAAATATTGACCTCAATCTCTTTGAAGGTTTGAAACAACTTTTGACAAATACTATCCCATTGTTAGATTCATCCGTCCTATCACTACGTTTGACTGTGGATGAACAACAGTCGTTCTGTTTTTGTAGTTGCAATAACTGGCAGAGACTTTGGAATAAGCCTTACTCAAAATCTCTTCGTTGGTCTGAATGTAATTCCAAAGAAATTCCGAAACGGCTAAACAGTTCTTTCGCCAGGGTTAAGGCCGTTGTAACTGCGCTCATTGCAACTAGGATGTATCTATTTGCCAAATCTGTTCCCGAAAATGGGTTGCAATATCAATTGCTACTTCTTCAAATGAGCTACCCACGTCATATTGCCTCATCGGTCCCTGCAGTTTATCTAATAAAATAGTTCACAGACTTTTTCTAGAGATTTCTCAACTCCCATATGGCCTTCTGATAGACCATCATGCAGTTGTAAAGCTTTCGTTGCTAGGTTCGTTCTAGGTCTCTTCAAAGGCCATCCTGAACTTGCAAGGAATACCATTGACACCAATATGCTTTAATAATGAAACTCAATGAGACCACTTTATTCTAACCTTGTCTTCGACCTTCATTCTTTCAGTTTAATAGCACCCTCAGTTCTAGGTCATTTTCTTGATCTTGCTTGATGTTACGCGATTTTCAGTAATTACACATTATGGTAGTACGGTTGACAAGAGGTTCTCCAACTTTTGACTCCAACTAAGAAGGGTGATTGAAATCTTCTGGTCAAGACCGTCTTTACAAAGCTTCAGCATGTCAACGGTTTCTTCCGGCAAGTTATTTTTGACGGCTTTTATTATCAGCGGGACTGTCTCTTGATTCTGTACTATTTCTCTGCACATGTCTGAATTTACCGTTTTCCAATATCGTGGTTTAAGTCCATTTGATTTTTGGGTCTTAAGGTAATCTTAATAATATCTCTTCTAGACTCTTAACGGCATCTTTCACTTCTTTGGCTGCACATACGCAAGCGTCGCTCTTTAGCGCTTGTTTGGCTGCTTCAAATTGCAATCCATGATCCAATGCACTAGCAAGGTGTGCTAGTCTAAGCACCTGCTGTATTTCGGAATTCCGAAGACCTTACACAAGCGTTCACACCGCAAATTTTTGAATAAAACTTTCTAGAGATAGAGATATTGGGTACGCTAATCTCACTAGTCGTGCAATTTCTGTTTCGAATTCTTGAGAATTCTCTTCAATGTTCTGTACTAGATTCTTAAACTAGACACAAGAGAGCTGCCGTAATTATTTATTCTTATATTGCACTTCCAATCGTGAAACAAGGTAGTCGAAAGTATTCTAAAAATCGTCCGGTATGGTTTGTAGAATGTCTAGGGTATCCCCAAGTAGAGCTACGATTAAATCAGTTGCCATTTCTTCAATGATCCATTTATTTGATGTTGCAGCTACTATGAACTGTTTATGGTAATTGGCTCAAATGGCCCAAGATTTCTTCCCGTCATTTGTTGGTGCTTTAACGGGTCTTCTAATGCTTGGCATGCCCTTTTTCAATAACAGGCAAGTGATCAACTTGTTGCACATTCGTTTCTTTTGATGGTTCATGAGGAACAAAAACCGTTTCCTTCTTAGGCGTTCTAACTTCTTTATTTACAGTGAGGATGAAATTTTAGCTACCTGCAAATACTTCGTTGAAATCTCATTCGTAACATCTACTGTTTCTTTTGCTAGGTCCTGTTCTAATTTGATTTGCCTTAATTTAAATTGTTGTTTTATTGCAATTGGATTTGATTTATTTTCGTGTGTAGTTTAATTTGATATGTATTAATTACTATCATTTCGTTTTGTAATTTAGCGTGTCTCGTTTTAAATTCTTCTCGCAATTTCGTTTGATTTAATTTAAATTTTTCATTTAAAGCTTGTTGACCTGATTTAATTTCAACTTCTAATTTGTTTTGATTGGATGTCATTTCTTCTTGATTGGAATCAGTTTTTTTGGAATTTAGTTTGATTCGATTCCATTCTATCCTGTAACTCTTGCATCATTTTACTAGCATATTTTAAAAACAAAAACAATACCTAACGGGAAGTGAATTATTATAACTTAAAACAAAATATTACTTACATATATCTGCAGGTTTACAGTGTAGCTATATATTTAGTCTACTAGGGCCTAAATTTTAAATCCATATTTTGCCGGTTTACTTTTCATGTAAACAAGACATGATGCCGTACCGCAAAAGGGAACCAATTTAATACAAGTTTGCCATTTGAGATCAATTTATTAAACACGTCGCTTACGAGTGGCAGTTCAACAAACATTACTCTATCGTGCCTTTTTCCATAATTATAAAAGCGTAAAAACTTTGTTAGAAAGTAATATCGAGTTCTAAAAATAATTGCTGGAACAATTGATTGACAAAAAGCAAGATCGCCTGTAAAAAACATTTCAGTAAGTTGACTACTGCTCTGTAATGCTCACAATACAATCGTTAGGCCCAGATACATCTCTATTTCTATTTTATTTGTTGGTGCATATTTCTTTACTTGGTTAGGTTTCAAAGCATTTCTTTAATCAAAAAATTGTTTATCCTTACAGTTAGTCTCCTTCACAACAACTTTAATTATTTATTGAGAAAAGACCAAAAATTGTGCTTTTTTGATACCGGATACTCCAGAGGACAGTGGTACAAAATGTATAGCAATCGCAAATTCAATTGTTTGTGCATGTCTTGTAAATTTAGTTACTGGAAATTTAGACCATTGAGTATCATTTTGCAACATAAAAATGAGTTTCGCCAGATGTACTCGGCTGATCATATTAATGCTCTACATTTTTTTTATTGTCATTAGATCAATTTGAGCGTCGATTTCATCTTGATTAAGTGAATTATCTACATTTTCTATGTCACGTCCCTCATATTTAAAGTAGTAGTATTGTTAGTTGCAAGTAAAACTAACATTTCTTCCTGCGTTACACCTTTTTTGTCTAGACATGGTAATGAACTCAGTTTAAACACGATTTATGTAACACAAAAACGCCAGAATCTTTACCGGATGAAAATCAAACACTACCGATTTCCAATATTTTAAATACTAAGAATGTTTTAAAGTCAAAACCGTCCAATACAGAGCGGGTTACATCTGCAACACTGAGTATAAAAAAACAAAGCTTTTAATTTCCGTAATGATTTTAAATAAAATAATACGCGTAACACATTTGTAAAGTTAAATCGTACAACTACTAAAGGCATTAAATGTTATAAAAAAACTGTCAAAGATATAGCAAAAAAATAGCTTTGTGTGTATTAGCACTCCGTTTGACATGTCTAGCATTTTATTTAAATTAATTATAAATTGTCTATTTGCGAAAGATATCAGAATTGGCAATTAACGGTATTGGCTATGAGTATTGAAAGTAACAAACATGTAAGGGTTTAATAAAAATAAGAAGACTTTTCAATTGTGTATTTATTTTATCAGAAAGATTGCGTTATACAGGGTGTCCTATAGGTCAACGCCATTATTTACGGAGGTGGTAAAGGAGGTCACACAAAATATATTTAATGGTATATAGTATTATCCAATGTGCCACAGTTTTTGAGTTATAAATTGTTTGTAATTTATTACCAAAAGTGCATCCGTTCACATTTACATGAAAATAACACTTCACTGGCTGTTTATATTTTGATAAAATATTTTTTTATGTAATAATA
Source organism: Phrixothrix hirtus (assembly GCA_024586415.1). Lineage (NCBI taxonomy): Eukaryota > Metazoa > Arthropoda > Insecta > Coleoptera > Phengodidae > Phrixothrix > Phrixothrix hirtus. The sequence goes on along the minus strand of JAHWXV010056895.1, from coordinate 4,804 downwards.
AGGCAGTGTTCTAATAAAAGTCGATGTTAAATTAAAAATCATTGAAGTACATCAGTAGAATAAAGTTTGAATTTTAAAAATGCGGTGGTGGCAAGTCGAAGTTACATATTTTATCTTTATCTTGCAAAATATCACTCACTACTGGAGATGTCCAAGGAGCATTACAAATGTCACTATTTATTCATCATTTAGATGTTATTAGATTGGAATCATTCCATTATTTAAATTGGACACTAAGAATAATAATTAAGTTTTAAGTATTTCACATACACAAAGCGATAAGCTCTAAGTTATTTAAATCAATAGAAATGAAACGCTAAATATTCATTATTATTATTATTACGAACTCCTTCATACGCCTCCAAATATTATAATCTAGTGGCGTAAGGTTAGGGGATCTAACTGGCAACAATATTAGGCTATTCCTTCAAATACATTTATCTCTGTAATACAAGTTAAATCAGTTGCTGAGGTCACAACTGTAATGGGCAGAACATCTATTTTTTAGGTATATCATTCGCCAATGCAAATTAAGAAGTAGGTCTTCTAATAGTGCTGGAAGATCATTTTAGAAAATCTAAATAATATTAACCATTTAAGTTTTCTTGGAAAAAATGTGATCCTATAAACGCCAGACAGCTAAACATGCTATACGTTAACGCTAAATTTAATTTGAAAGGAAGTTGATGTTATTTTATGAGGGTTCTCTTCGGCTAAATACTGTAAGTTCTGAAAGTTAAGTTGATAATACGTTTACGATTAGATCTAGCTGCATCAGTCCATAAAATGTTTTGCCGGAGTTGGCTATCTTCGATATCAGCATTTAATATGAAACTGCAAAACTTAATTCTTTGTATTAGATAGCCCACTTTAAAACCTTCCGCCGGCGTGTCATATAATAATATTGAAGTAATTTTCCTTGTTTCAAATAGAGATATATTTAATGATGCGTGAACATCTCTCATGTTTTATATAATAAATGCAAATATGTAATATTAACTTTCAACCGGCATATTTTAAAATTCAAGCACGGTATTGCAAAAAAATGGATTAAATAGCAAAATACGCCGTTAAGGTAAAATCAACTAGTTATGTATCATTATAAAAAACAAACTGTTAAACATAAACAAAATCACAGTAGGGGATATTATGAAGCGGTATTATTACTGAAGATCAAATTGAATTAATACCACCAAATGGCCGTCCAAAGCAATTAAAGAATCTAGAAGAATTCAAAATTCTCAGAAAAATTAAAGCACATGTCAAGAATAGTGCCCTAAATTGACTGGATAAAAGTTCATCCAGACACAGTGCGAATATGTTAAAAATTTATCGTTACAATGGAAGAGTACCGCGAAGAAAACCGTACGTAAACTAAAAAAATTGTAAGAAACGAATGGACTTCTATAATATTCCCAAACGGATCCTACCTCCCTGAGGTTTTTAAAATTGGTAATTCCCCTTAATAAACTGATTTACTCCGGCCACCACAGTGAATAATTGCGTTGAATTTAATGAAGTTAGCATTCAGGGATTTCATGTAGGTGTTCAAAAGTCAATAAGTAATTGTAATTAAGGGTGAGATAGTCGTATATAAGGGCGCCACTTTGTCTTTAACAATAAATAACGGAAAAATTAATAGTTGAAGGAGCTGTTATGATAAAGGCCGGAAGACAATTCTTTATATCTAGGATTACGTTAATATGTACTTACAGTAACTTTGCTCTTTCTATGCACGTCGCTGGATTTCATCGGATTACCTAAGCTAATTAATTGCTAAAATGTTAACTAGCTCCTGAAAGAAAATATAGGTTATCACGACGGGTATACATATAATTAAATAAGATCTGTACTTAAAAATTGAATATACTGAAAATTAAAGAGAAGGAAATACAATTAATAAATTACATGTTTTCCCCAAATGTGAATAAATCAAGGGGCCCTTGTATTATCAAAAATTAAACTAATTTAGAATGGACAAAAGAAGTTGGCCATAATGACCCTAAATATTATAAACAATTAAAAATTTACAAACGTTAGTCTTTCTATTTATAGTCTTAACGGACTCGTCTTGAAGTTCTACGTATTTGCACCAGCAGGAATAACTTAGCGAGGGGGTGGAGATCGGTGGAAGTTAAATTACTTAAGGCCAGTTTATACTTATCCGGTCAGACACGGAACGGTAGCGGTGCGCTTCCGTTCATACAAACTCATCATAAGGATCCTTATGGAACTATTTATTCATGTCTGAACGGAAACATCACGTTATATGTAAATAATTCCATAAGAATCCTTATGATAAAGTTTGTCTGAACGGAAGCGCACCGCTACCGTTCCGTGTCTGACCGGATAGTATAAACCAGGCTTTACTTGGTGATCTAAAGATTGCGGAATTTTCTGAGGAATAGGAGGCTACATGCGGGCGGTTTTAAATATTCTCTTTATCGTATGTACCATACAACCCTGTCGGATTCAACCCCTTGGGTTCCAAATTGACAGGGAGTTGGAATTGACCCTTTTTCTAAAAATTCCCCCTAGGCGGAAATAGATCAAGCTGATAATAACTTAATCCCTTAATTCAACGTGCGGGTATCTCTTCAACTATAATCTTCGAATATTTCCAAGACGCGCACTACTGAAACGTAACTTTACTTGTTCGCTTTTTGATCTCTATTTTTCAAGTGATGTCTTTCTCATTGAAATTGAAGGGGGAGATGTTAACGTATATCTTTAAAACTGATGGCCTTCATGCGGGAATTGTTGAATAGGTATTTTTAAGAAAAGAATGCTCCTATTTTTATAAAATGTAACTTAGAATTTTTGAGCTTCTAATAATTGGTAGTAAAATGAAATTATACTATTTATAAATTTACAAAGTGATTTTGACGTAAAACTAGTATTGGTACTTTATCAATTGGTTTTTGTTAATACTACGCGGAACATATACCAGGTGTTTCCAAATGAGCAACCAAAGTCGTGAGATTTTCAGACGCGCTTACACTTTTCTAAGGAATACATAAAAAAGGAAGAAACTTGATGGAATTATGTTATATTTGCGGATAAAACGAAATTTATATTATTCTGAATCCAGCTAATCCGAATAGATTGAATTAGTTCGCATCTGTAAATGTAACATAATTCCACCGAGTTACTTCTTTTTATATGTTCGTTAGGAGAGTCCAGTTGCTTCTCACGATATGTTTTGTTTACATACGGTTTTGTTCGCAATGCCCTATTATTGTAATCAATCTTTTTTAACACATTGCGCACTGTGTCAGGATGCACGTTTTTCCATCTTCTTTAAGTAATTCTGCAGTCAGCTTTATGGCACTTTCCTTAGAATTTCCTTATATTTTTCTGAGAACTTTACGATCTTCTCGATTGTGTAATTTTTTTGGACGCCCAATTTGTGGTATTGATTAAAAATCGTTCTTCATAAGTATACCTCTTTATAATCCATCTCAATGTGCTTTGGTTATTTTTAACGGTTCTTTTTTATCATATTGTTTCATAAATTTCTGCATCGATGTCTTTGGCAGATTAACTCTGTGTGTTACAACACAAGGGGCATGTATGAACTTCAGTTATAGTTTGACTCATATCACTTCCGTTACTTTTTCAGTATGTGATCATCCATTCCTAATTTCATTTGTTTATTAGTTTATATATTGTCTTACCTATTAGCCTCAATTTCTCGAATTGACTTTCACATTTATTTAGATTTCATTGCATCTATATACTTCGATATGATTTTAATGACAAAAAATTTGCTAGTAAAGCTTGTAAAGCTTATTTCAATAGTGTAACGGATTAGCTAGAAGTCTCCTGTTTGCTGTTCCAATTTTTACAATTTTTCTATTGAAGATTTATAGCAATGTCTAAAGAATTTGTTTACGGTTCTGTTGTATAATGCATTATTATTAGATTACTATGCATGAAAATGTTAGACCCTTGAATATATGAGACTTAACAAACATTTTGTTACGCTAGTGTCAAAAATTTATAGAAAACTGAGCATATTTTGCAAACGGTTCACAAAATGATCCATGAACTTCGATTTTTAAAATCAAAATTTAGAATATAAAGAAGTTAATTTCTGTGTGTAAATATACTAAAAAAAGATGTAAAAATATATTTATAGCATCGATTTAGACACCATAAGCAAGATTGTCCCCATAACTCAGGTTTTGAAGCAGAAATAAGAATGTATCTAATTTCATTAGGTTTATTTGCTGTTCAATAAAATATTTCAGCTTTTGATCCTATTGCCCGCGTCTCGCATTTCCATTCAAAGGCACAAAGAAGGAAGAACGCAGAGGTGTCAGCAACGCATCTAATGAGATCAATAATAAATGTTACTTGTATTTAGTGACGAATCTTCATTTTATTTGTAAATCAATGATGACGCCACCTGATAACGTGGAAAAAGGCAGGAACTTCCAGGACTTTTGCTTTAGTATCTATCATAGCATATGAAAGTAACATTCCTTAAAGGAATAATGAACATCCCGGGTTAGATTCAAAATGTCGAATTTGTCGCTTTGCCAAGTATTGAAAAACTAGAACACCCCATATTCAGAACAATAATCTCAAACGCCACATTCTAGGTATCACTACAATATTCCTTGATAAAGTTCATCTCACCATTTTTCCATATTCAGCAAGGTTATCTGATCTTTAGTTCTTCAGATGTGCACTGGAAACAGTAGTATAGTAACTGACGTTCTGGATAAAGTGTAGGTGAGGGGTAATGAGATCTAGCGGGGTAAGGGACGAGGTAGAGTTTCCCGCCCCCCTGCAGTTT
>JAHWXV010056869.1:0-11759 GCA_024586415.1 Phrixothrix hirtus | reverse complement strand
AAATAACCAAAGAATTTAACGTCAAAGTATTTATGTGAACATCGCCGTATTTTATCGAAATTATTAATACTAATCAATGAATAACGTCATTTTGTTTAAATTATTTTCTTAATATTTTATTTATTTGTACTTCAAATACATTATATCTACAACTTACGTGAAAATATGTTATATATTTTCACTTCAAATGCTTCAGTGGTTTTTTTATATAATTTTTGTAATGTTTATTTTTATAAATATTAATATTTCACGAGGCGCGCCTATTTTATGGAGGTATCATAATCACATTTATCAACAAACAGGCATTCGTTTTTATTTTAGAACCATTATACATGTTATACACGTATTATACTTTCCCGATTACTCTAGAAGTATTCATCCATATTTACTGTTTACTATATTCTTTGTAACCGCATGATAAAGTTCTATAGAAAACGATAGCAATATAATATGCTTTACAAAGTTACTTGAGTAAGATAGAAACAACATTATTAGAAGGGGGAAAAGTAATTGTAAGTTTCAGCGACTAAACTGTAACGGAATTAACACGTAACTCTTTAGTTAGAGAAACGTAATTGAAACAGTGATAAACAAGTAATATCTATTCTCCATTTTAGTGACATATACATTATAGAAACGTTTTAGGATGGTTGAAATGGATAGTAACCAAATACCTTGAAGTCAACTTACGAGTTAATACGTATCAATACCTAAAAATGCTACTTGGGATAGTCCTATAAAGATATATTGAATAATTAATTATAAAAGAAAAAAATTATAATGACATTTTACCTTGAATAAACATTGTTTTGTCATAGCTATGAATTAAATTGTAAATGTAGAATGAAATGAACTACAAATAATAACCTTTAACATTCATTCTTTTGTACTACCTCATTCAATTGTGTAAAAACTACAAACAATGCAAATATGTGGAATACCCACATGAAACTGTAATGTACAAATTTCAGTGGAAAGAAATTATTTTTACCATAGCTTATAATAAAACAATGCAGATTTTTCACAGTTTTAAGAAAAATCGTGTATTAGCCTACCTGTGAATTAAAGCCCATCCTTAAAGAAAGTGTTTAAAATGCATTCTACCTGCGATGTTTGCACATGTTTTTCCATAACTTAAAATCATATTTACCAATTTTTACCTTGTGTAATAGATCACATTCGGCATTTCGCAATTTTAAATGAGTGACGTAATAAGCCTGCAAGTAGTGATGACTGATGTGTACCTATTCGTTGGGGTGAATCCCGTAACAAATTATAACAATGGCCACGAATGTAACCGTATAACAAAAAACGCGATTAAAAGAACTGACACAGTTCTGCGCGTTTTTTTGTTAATAAGTGAAAAAGGTACTTAATGGATCGCAAAATGACAATGTAAGAACGCTTAGGTATCAAAAGTGCGTAGAGTGTGATTAAATAAATTAAGTAAGTATGTAAATATTAAATATTAGAAATATTTAATTATCGCCTAATAGGTAGCTCATCTAATTAATCATTAAATGAACTACCAAATCCTATAAAAGTGAAATTAACTTATTGTTATATGTTACGAGATATTGCACAATATTAGCCAATTTTAAATATTGCATTAAACATTATCTTATCAAATAGAAGAAAGCGTTTATGATAATTAAAATAACGTAAGACAAGGAAAATAGAACCGAAATCGACATTTGCAAAATAAAGATAGAACCGTCCGAAATAAGAATAAATAACGCGATTCTGGAGGAATGAAGATACTTCAGTTTCAACTTTTGAAACGAAGGTTTTGAATACGCTCTCGTAGAGCTGTACGGACAATTTTTTCAGCTTTGTATTTTATTTTTAGGGCCTCACCGTTAGTTAACGCTGAAGGTCACGAGTGAACTCCAATGGATGACCAATTAAGCACCGCGACGCTCGCCGATGATGCTTTCGTTGACCAAGTAATGAAACGCCCTCAACGACTGCGTCTTCATGCCTTCTGAATTTTGAGTGGCTTATGTGGCGAAGAATCAGGACGCTGTGAAATCGTCCGCCACCGCCGATAGTGTTGAGACGCCTTAAATTACGTGTGGACAATGATGCGGGAATTTAAGCCCCTCGATGTCTGAATATAAAACGCCTGGTCGACCTAAACCGCATAATAAGTTTTAGTCCGACTCCGACCGTCGAGATTCCAGTTGACAGGGAAACAGGAATTTCTAAATACAACGACCACTCCATATGCGAACACTAGAAATGTTAGATATTCATTGCCTCGGGTCTGACGCTAGATGATACTCCCGATTGCCAGTCGCTGGTTCACTCTAGGCGGAGCAGTAACTGATTACGAGCTGCAGCATTAATTAATTCGAACCCGTCTTGTTTTGCGAATTAAAAGCGAATGCAAAACTTACACCACGAGATTTAATGTGCCTTACATTGAATACCGTTACAAATAGTACATGTTTGTTTCCTCAGATCATAATTAAAAGTAATACTATAAATATTTGTTACATATTTGTTATGTTGTTTTATTGTATTTCTGAAGATTACATTGCATTGAATACCGTTACAAATAATATATTTTTATTTCATCCGAATATAATTAGAATCAACACTGTAAGTAGTTGTTACATAATTGTTCCGTTTTTTTATTGCAATATACATACGTTTTCCGAAGATTTATTGTCTTGTTCTTCATAGGGATAAATAACCGCGACAAAACCACTTAATCCCTTTCAGGTCAAGATCATCCAGACTACCGGAAGCACTGTCAATCGCAAGAATTACTCCGCTGACCGCCAGTATCCCCGGATAATCACCGCCGCGCTGAACCTGCTCCACACGACGAACATCCGAGCAAATAGAATTATAAATTATTTTCTTCCTGTGATCGCGACCAATCGATCTGTAACGTCACAAAATATATATTATATGTACAATTGGCCAGTCATTTCTCCGTCCAATACAACAGACCAAGTTAAAAGTAGGATGGGGCTGAAAACTTTAATTGCAAACGTAATTTAGACATATATCTTATAAGTGTTTATTGTCAGGCATATTAAGGTGTATTTGTTGCTAAAGTAATTCTACTTATATCGTGGATATCCTCTATACATAAGTATCAGTGCGTGGTTATAGAAAGATATAATTATATAAACATTCATTCATTAGCCCTTCATACAAAGTTAAAATTCATTCGTGGTTATACAAATATAATTATTGTATTTATTCTTTGTCAAAATTGTACATTCACCGTTATAATCCTTAAGATATCTACTATTTCATTTAACTGTTAGTGTTAATATTATAGACCATAAGAGCGCCTTGCATAAATACTAAAATCCAATTCAATTAGAAAGTTTAATTTTTTAAACGACTATTAATTTAGTAACATTTTATATGTTGATTTATTTGTGTTTAAATTAATACGATCATATTTAAAGTTTTGACCGATGCAGTATCATTAATATTTTATTTAGTTTTTTTAAATAAATATTTCTTTAATAATATTTTTATTTATTGGTCACTTAAATAATAAGAATTTAGTTATAGTAAAAAGAAGAGGTTTTATTTTTATTTGCAGTGAATACAACATTCATTGACTTAAGTTCGATGTTTTGGAGCGTCATATAGGAATAACAGCTTTGTTCGGCTAAATAAATTATTTATGTCAATTTGACTGCGATGCGACGATGGGTGATGAAAAACGATGAAACGATGAAAAATTTTTGCTTCTTTGTCTTCCAGTTTGTAATACTCTTGTCATCACAAAACTGCAAGTCCACATTTGCGCATTAGATGTGACAAAACATGATTACATGTGGTTATTTCAACCAAGGAAACGTCAACTGTGAAATTTCCGGCAAAAACAACCAGTGTCCAGAACTATAAGTTGTTTTTGTAAGAAATGCTTCATTGTTTACTGAAAAATAATTATTCATTAGTGGTTGAATAAATTAACCAACCCATATCTAGATTACCATTTTTTTCTAAATTATGAATATTCTTTTAGGTTATTTCTCTATTAAAAGAATTATGCAATATTGTTATCAATAAGGGTTCAATTATACGCATCCTTATATTATGCATACGACGTTACCTTTATGGAAATAATAGACTGCCTGACCAATTTTCGTTTTACGCGCAGATGATGTAATGGGTTCTGCTAATTTTGGATTACCTGATATACCAGGTAAACAAACATGGTATGCCAATGTCACTGCTATTTCTTGTTTTTATATAATCAAATAACAATTCGATATATGTAAGCAATTTAATTAATAAAAGGAATAATTGTAATTTTTCTAAAGAAAAATTCATTATTTTAATGCAATCAATAAAAATAATGGTGACTAATAAAACTCTAATTAATATTATACAACAAAAAATTATATTTTGAATAATTCAATAGAGTTAAAATGCATTATTGACCATTTTATATATAACAATTTCAAGTCCGACGTCACAATCATTTTCCAGTATAGCAAACAACGACTTTATTTCGTAATCAGTTATTTGTAAACGATACAATAATCACGTTACGTCACCATTATGCGAGGGTCAATAAATCTTTGCTTCCATATTTATATATTTTTTTAATTCTAATGTTCTTTATTTCTTTTTTTACTCTACTATTCCTTATTTCGAAAACATTGCAGCAGGAAATGTACTCTTATTAGTACAATTCTATTTTTAAAGTCTTGGTAACCCGAAGATAAATATTTGCATACATACAATTTACAACATACATACATAATTACGTACGATACATACATACATAAGTATCTAGTACATAAGACTATTTGTAATCGCGGTTACCGTCCATTTTGGGATATTTTTGCACAGTTGGATATGATGGAATAAAATTAGAAAATTGACAGTTGTTCTAAACAGTTCTAAATAAATAAACTTATCGGGACATTCTACCAAGGTAAACATTTTGAAAATGTATACACCTATGCCATCTTTGATGAAGAAGGATAATTGAATTATTTACAAAGTCGAATTAGTATTTATCTTTCTTACATATTAGTTAAATTAATTTAATGCAATGATAACAATCACTTCTTCCATGTAGTTCCCAATAAATGCACAACATAATTAAAAAACTTTTTCAAAACGTTGCCAAATTTGCAGCATCTAAAGCGCAATCTGCTACATTATTTATGAAATCGTTACTTCTCCTTTTGTATATGGAATTTTAAACTTGTAAATGTTGATTTACTTTTTGTAAAATATTTAGTTAGTCTTTACTTCCAAATATTATATCCCCTCCCCCTCACCGCCGGCATATTTCCATAAAGATTTTGTACTACGGCATTACAGATAACGAATGAAATAACAAAATTTATTTAAATTACTGCTGAGGGATTCGTCATAATTTATTTAGGTCATAATTTTATGACTCATATCCACCTTAGTGGCTAAAGGTTATTAGCAAATCATATAAGTGGATGTGTTGTAAGTTAGGAACTTTACCGCCATCCATATAAACCGAGCATTGTAAACAACCTTGAAGAAAAATGCCCCCCATTTTAACTGATGACATCATATGTTAAGTGTGTCATGAGCGGAACTTTGAAAAGTTGAATGCGATTCGATGCAACCCAAGTTGTTTTCATTAGTTATTTGTCGACGGAACCTAACAAGTGTGTGTAGAATAATAAGAGTGTCGCCGTTTTGTTATCCGTACAGATCGATACTGAGGATACGCCCTGAATAATCTGTTTATTTACAGAGTTAGATACGAGGAAAAATATGGCAATTAGTAGATTATCAATTGTAAAATTCTTAGAACTTGTAAGTAGTCCTATATGTTTTAACAGCTTCAACTTATGCTTAAAGGAATAAATTATAATTTCAATCTTATCTTGAATATTTTAGCACATACCGGCGTAGTTTTTTTTATCGTTTTAATAAACTGACCAAACGTTAATTTAATAAACTAGAAAAATATGAAAGTAGTGGGCCACTCTTATTTAAATTGAGAATACGTGCTTCATTCACATGCTTATTGATACCTAATTATATGGGTTAATTTTTGAAAAGGCCGGCTATTGCAGGTGATCGATCTTAGACGCTACCCTGTTGCTTGTTTTTTTAAATACGTTATGGGTATTTTTTATACATTTTTGCTGCCGCTTTGCCTTGCCGCATTTTAAAAATTTTAGAAATTAAAACAGTTGTGTAAATTATAAAAAACCATAACTACGTAATTTTAAGATTGCACTTCTCTAAACAATATTGTTTTGTTACATACATATAAACATAGCACAGAGGCGTCATACATATTTTAAAATTTGCTTTCGACTATTGAATAATAAAACGATTTTACATATACAATAAAACACAGAAACTTGAGCGTTTTGTGTTTTACAGAAAATCAATAATTGGAAGAAACATTTAAACTGTGACAAGTGAAATAACATCACGGCGTACTTTTTATATGAAATGATCCTTGCTTATTTTAATGTGACGTGATGTCACAATAACATATTACAATTTTTAGAATCGCCGGTTACCGCATTAAATATCAATTCAAAAAAAATGAGAAATTGCACATGTATGTAAATATATGTAAATTATTATACATCAGAATTAATTAAAAACTTGAAGGCCATATTATTTATATTTTATAGGTTTTTGATTGATAAAAATTTCGTTGTTGAATTTGATAATCTTATAGACACATTTAAAACGTAGGTAAATATGAAAGAGAAGCTCCGAAACATTTAAAAACATTTTGTAGGTTTATGCAATCGATCACATTTGCATCACAGCCGTGATCGATTTCCAAAAACTTTAAAAAACAGAAAGGTGAACGAATTATATATAAAACAGTCGAACTTGAAGAATTTTAAGGTCACAATCTGAATTTAACAATTACGCTTTATGTGAACCATTTTTGTTATTTTACGATTATATTCAATGTGGGCGAGTCAAAATCGTTGGGCTATTAAAAAAAGTTGTGACGGCACATAGGTAATCACTGTTTAAAAACAATGATGTTGCCTCTTGGGTAAAATGATTTTTTAACGGGTGGCTGATTTGATGGGAAAATCAGGAAGTCAAGGAATTTGAAATTTGTACAAAAATTAGGAAAAAAATCATGAAATTTTGTCGCTTGACTAAATCTTTGCAGTTTGTAACTTGGTCTCTAGAACGAAGGGAAAACCTGAAGAAGTTAGGGGTTTGTTAATTATTTCAAATTTGCACATCTTAAGCAATGCCTAAAAAATTGGAGCAAATGAAGGTTGCAAAATATTTCTCAATACAGTGTGAGTCTCAATTTTTTAAAACTAGGATTTACAAATATGTTCCTATATATGCACCCCTTTTACTGAATACTGCAATAATTAATTAAATCTATCAAATCGGATATTTTTGTTTTACTCACAATTCTGAAAACATATTCGTAACAATTTACTTGTAACCAAGGAAGATTACAAGAATAAAATAGAAATGTGTCATAATTTTATGACACATAAATTTGATAAGAATAATTCCTAAATTTAATTTATTTGTTTATTACTTAAAATAATTAACATTTGTTTATTGAAATTAAATTGATAAAATTAAATATAATATACATAAATAAAATGATTTTAAAATGTTTTTTATTTGTATTCAACAATGCATGTTGCTACATACATACATCCTGTAAAGCGGGAAATCTTGTGATTACTTTAATCGAAAGTTTTGGAATATTTTTAAATAAATATATTTATATCAGTTTCCTATATTGCTAATTAATTTTATAGATAAACTTTATAGTATTTAATGAACATAATTATTGGGATTATCAGTGCCAATCAATCTTTTAATTATTTCAAGTAGCACTATAATTCAATCCAGATTTACCATTTTTTGAAATTTGGGACACGTTAAATAAAATAAATATCCAGAGTGAGACACCACGCGACTTTTTCTTAGATATTATAGATATGTAGATAATATCTATAATTAATTAAAATATTATTTACGTTTATTTTGAAAACGATAATTACACTGGTTTCCCATGCACATTATTGGACACACAAAACGATGCTAATTCCAGAGATTTTCCTCGATAACTCGATTTAACCAATTTTCTCTGAGCAATCGAGTAGTTCGCGTAAAATATCATCATAGGCATAAGAAACGTGGCAAGTTTAAAAAATATCGTTAGAACCGTTTTCGAGAAAATCTCAAAAAACCTAAAAATCGCAAGATTAACGTGGTTCGATTTTAACGAAATTTTTACTAGGGCGTGTGATGTACTTAAATATAAAATTTAATTTTTTTTTACAACGTTTAGTTTTCGAGATAAATTGATCACTTACATACACACGGGCCAATATCTAAAAACATGTTTTTTCGGATTCGAGGGACATGAACCGTGTATTTTCACTGTAAATTGGATAACGAAAATGTGGACAGAAAACATAATTTCTCTTTACTACATATTTCGTATAGGTAAGAAAAAATAAAAATTCGGGAGCATGTTTTATTGCTCCTAGAGAACATTAGAAAATTGAAATACTGGAAAAACATTTGTACAAAAGTTCAAATATACTTGATTTAGTATTTTCATGGTTTTCATTTGTACTCTTAGTAAGATTTGGTGCCTCAGGGTATTTTTTGCTTAATGACAAAAAATATGATATCAGAACATAAAATCTTAATATTTTGGGACTTAAGGGTGAAATTCAAAAACCACACTAAATCAACTCTCAAGCTTGAGAAACTTTTTTAAATTACTGTGCTACCCGATCTTTAGGGATTGATGAGTGAAAGATGAAGAGACTATACTAGTCTTGAGAGTCCCTTTTTCTTTTTTCCTTAATCAATCCCTAAAGTTTAGTTACTACAGTAATTAAAAATTTCAAAGTTGAAGGTTAGGGTTTGCAGATTGCTTTAGTGTGCTACCCTTAATGTCCTGTTTGGCAGGGACTGTGCCATAAAAATTAGGATGGGCGGCAACCTTATGTACATCTAATTTAATTTAATAAAGAGAACCGGCAGTTAAATATATTAATTGTTTTAGTTGCTGACTGTGGCATGTATCGGCCTCCATTATAACAGCATAACAGGTGATCGTGACACTGACTTTGTCACGGCTGGAGCTTTTTGTGGTTTTCTGGTAATTTTAGTTGGAGGGTTTGCAGGTAAGGAACAACAAAATCTAAAATTTGCCTTCTTTGCAATTGATTTTATTCAATAGGTCATATGATGTCAACTCCTATCAACAAAAGAATCGACATATTCTTTTGTCTCGTAGGATGTGCTTCATTTGTTGCAGCAGGTGCTCTAAATATCAAGCAATTTGAACATGCTAGAAAAGGCGAATACAGAAATTATGGTCTTGCTAAGGCTTCTTTGGCTATAATAAACGGTGCTTTATTTTTGATCGACTCTCTTCTTACATGGCGTGGTGATTATTAAATGGTGAAAATTGTGTGTTATAAATGCCTATAATAAACTTCATTGCTATCGGCCTTCAGCAAATAAAACGGGTAATTGTTATGTAAATGAGTTTGAAGCTTTGTATATCGTTTACTTTAAATTAAATGTGAGACCAGTTTTTAAAATAAAGTTTTAGTACAAATGATATTTTGAGAATGTTTAAACCTTGCATATTTTTTAAAATTTTACATTTTATCAAGCTTTAAATGTAGCTGTTTACATACTGCTGAATATGAAATTTGTCAATTATTGTAAACATTTTAAGCAGATTTTAACATAGGTATTTGGATCAGTGTTTTAACTTTCTATTAAATAAGTAAACTTCCCTAAATTGATCACAAAATAAATAATTTTTTTATTTGCGATCAGTTTATATTGTTGTGTTTAATTACACTTGTTTAATACTTTTATTTTCTTTTCAATTTCATTTTAGCAAAAAAATCTAATTTGTTAAAAGCACATTCCTCATTTAAAGATCTGCAATTAAAATGCACAGTAAATCTTTAACTTATTAATCACAGATGATCTAAGCCTTTTTACAATGTTAAATGACAATGTAGTGTTTTGATATAAATGTTTTGTCGATTTCCAATTTACAGGAAAGTTAAAGACTTACAGCATTCTGAATATTTATAAAAAATAATTTTATACATGACAATTGTTAAGTTATTGTAAATAGTTGACTAAGGTTTGTTTAAATAATTATAGTATGTAAATGCAGGTAGATGTGTTTGAATTAAGTTGGCTAAGATTCTTGTGGTGCTGTTAACTCGCACAATTTAAAATGAAATTAATTCTCAGTTGTCTATTAAGGTATATTAAATTTTCTATATACGATTTGTTTTTATTAAAATATGTTACCATCTATCTACCTTTTCAAATGTACAACTTTATATATGTACCTATTGATTTATTATATTTTATAAAATTTAGTGATATTAAATTATTTATTTTCATGACTTATATTTATTGCATTTAATTTTGTCTGCCTTTCATTCAATTTTCAGAATGAAAGCATTTTTTCTATATACAGGGTGCGAAAAATAATTGACAATAGAAAAATTGGTCTGAATATGGAATCATTTTGTTGTTTTTTATATAACTCCCACATTTTTGCATAATTAATTTTTCATATACTTGATTTTACAAAATAATGTGCAGTTCTTGAAGGATGTAGATTTAGAGGGCGTGTAGAATGCCAGCAAAATAACATAAATATTCTTTCTGAATATTGCACCTTTAAAATACTCCAAACAATAAAAGCCCGTTTATATCACGTGTGGGATAATAAAAATGAATGACTACTGAAATGTATAGGTAGTGACGCTAAACTAAATATTGATGCTCTAGTACTAAATTTCACTTGGTTTATAAATAATGAAAAACAGTTGTCTGCTCACAAAAATTTTTATTTAGATTATAATGTTTGATTGTTGGTGCAAGTAGTTAACAATGCTAAGATTGTATGTTTTTTAAAGGTTGGAAAAATTGCACTACGTTAATTAATGTTTCGGCTTACTAAAATTTCTTAAGCCATCAACAGGTGCTTAACTACAAATTTACAATTATGGACTTACACCTATAAAATGATAGGCGCAAACTTACCAGTATATAATAAACGAATGAATTAAATTATAAAACAAAAAAATCCAGGCAGAAAAATAACACTGGCAAACCAGAAACTAAATGATTGAAAAATCTGTGAATGAGATCGTTAATCCATTATATACGGAAGCAATAAAAACTTACATAAAAGTTAATGAACACCAAGAATAAAATAAATAATTCTTGTGCTAATCACTTTATAGATCTAAGTCCATAATTGTAAATTAATAGTTAAGCACCTGTTGATGGCTTAAGAAATTTTAATAAGCCGAAACACTAATTAATGTAGTGTAACTCTTACAATCTTTAAAAATCATACAATCTTAGCATTGTTAACTACTTGCACCAACAATCAAACATTATAATCTAAATAAAAATTTATGGGCAGACGACTGTTTTTCATTATTTATTAATCAAGAAACCCACTATAAGCTAGGACGGATGCAATATGGTCACTTGGTTTATTATTTTTGTGATGGGGTCACTACAATGATGTAATTTCAATTTGTAATTCAGCATTTTATTTCCTATAAAGCACAGTTTGCATAATATGCCACATTTATTCTTATAATATAGCAGTCACGAAAAATTTATGCTGTTTAAAATGCACATATTATGTGCATATGTCAGGCATAATTCAGATACTAATGTCCATATACTTAAGAAAACATATATATATATATATATATATATATATATATATATATATATATATAAAAAAA
>JAHWXV010056863.1:0-13668 GCA_024586415.1 Phrixothrix hirtus | reverse complement strand
CTAACTGCAGCAAATATAAATAATTTTATTCCTGAGACACCAATAGTAAATAAGGCGAAACGCCGTATGTCAAAATGACAACCGAAGCAGCTAGAAACGTTACACTTCCATCTGGTCAAATTTACAATAATATGATATAGCCTTGGACCATAGATTAAAGAAAAATTATAACTTATAACAAAAATATAATGGAAAAACCATTTTTTTCTATAAACTTTAATGCCTTGTATCTTGAAAGGGGTGCATTTTAAGACACCTACTTATACGAACTTCTTTACTTACCTATAATTAACTAAGAAACTATTTATTAATGTTTTTACCATCATTAGGAAACACCCTGTATATGCATGTCCTTTTCTATTGCATTAAACCGCCCTGTATACGAGTCTTAAATCGATTTGTATTTACGTTAATATTTTTACATACATAATATGTGGGCAATATTGTTTTAATATAAGTACTGAAAAATTCTTTTACTAAAGTACATCAACATATACCATCTTAACTATCCTATTTTTGTTCCTTTTAATATGTATAATTACGTTATATATTGTTGGATTTTTGATTATAACTCAGAGTTGAAATCAGGTTTCTCAGATTATCTTTGGAACATTCTACAGGTTTCACTATCAAAAATACTAAAGAACGTTGTCTTTGTTTTCGATTTTTTCATGCAGAGGAGATCCCTAGAATTACATTTTGCTCGCACAGTTGCTCATGAAGGTCAAGTTCTGAAATAAAACCTAGAAGATGCTAGAATATTGGTTCTAAATTGTAATCAAATAAATCAAAGGTTGGATCTAAATAAATATTTAAATACTGTAATGATAGTTTGGATCTGTATTACTTACATAGATAGCTAGGTAGCTTTTAGTTGAAGATGGGCCGAGTACGTCTAATTAGTATAACTAATATATACATATGAGCACTTAAATGTTATATCTGTAGCTCGGACACTAGTCGAACGTTATATAATTGCTTTGTGGATATAGGTATATGAATGTATATAAGTATCTATTTTTGAACTGCTTCTGAATGTTACCTTTATTTCAATTATTTATATAATTCTATTTTAAGGTTTTACTTGTACTGTATATACGTTAGTTGTGTGATTTAAACCATCTATCGTTTTACTTTGATGTCTTACACTTATTACATGAACTTTTAGTTAATTTTGATGCAGCAGCTTTATATCCATATGTATATTTATTTTAAAAACAGATTACTTTGATGTTCGCGTTGTAACTATGGCATTTTAAAAGGCATATATGTTTACAAAGTTAATAACGTACAGTCTACATTTGTGCTTGGCGTACTTTACTAAATGCAAATTATCTAACGAATTTTTGTTTTTGTTCGCTGTGGCGATTTGTATGGCTAATAAGAGATTAGCAGTGGTGTCAGTGTCGCAGACATTTTTAAGTGTGTTTGCGATCTAGAGGATTTGTAAAAGTCTTTACGTATGGCGCAAGATCAAGAGCAAACTCGGTCAGTCAGTAAATATTGTACAGAACGGCGGTTGCCATCCTATAAATTCTGGGGGTAAACGACAGATGAGAAATATATCATGAAAGAATTTGAGTAAAAGTATGGTTTTAACAGATTAGTATTTTCCCAAACAAAAATCGCAATGTTACGTTAG
This sequence comes from Phrixothrix hirtus, assembly GCA_024586415.1. Lineage (NCBI taxonomy): Eukaryota > Metazoa > Arthropoda > Insecta > Coleoptera > Phengodidae > Phrixothrix > Phrixothrix hirtus. The sequence goes on along the minus strand of JAHWXV010056863.1, from coordinate 12,026 downwards.
CTTAATTCTCAAAAGAATGCGTTTGCATGACATTTTGAAACAAATTCCGTATGTGGTCTTAACCTGGCTGGCTGAAATATGTCATATTTAAAGAGATTCGTCATCTAGTTCCGCCTGATAAAGCGGTCACTTGATAATTGCCTTTATTAGCAAATTGTATTAACAAGGATATAAATAATTAAATTATACATCTCGAAATTACCGATTAACTAGCACATTCTTATACATCTTTAAGTGTTAAACTTGAAGCATGTAGTTAATAAGAAGCTATCCATAGAATCATGAAAAGTAGTTTATGTTCATATTACATGTGGAATCCTTATAATATTTTTACATCATATTCTACGCTTAAGTTTTAATTTATTTATAATACTGTAAATCCTAATTAAATGTACGTATTGATTAATGACATTTTAAAGTTTGGGAATGTGCACTGACATCATGAAAATTAAAAAAAATGACTTGATATGTTTATTATTGAAATATAGTATAAAGTATTGCTTTCATCCAAAATTTTCGATGTCAAAATTTTAGCGGGAATATACATGTTTTCGGGTCCCCTGAATACAAAAATCATGTTTTTGAAAATTGGTTTGTGTGTGTGTGTGTGTGTGTGTGTGTGTGTGTGTGTGTGTGTGTGTGTGTGTGTGTGTGCGTACGTGTGTGCCTGTGAACAAAATATCTCAAAAACAAAAAGTCGTATATAAACAGAATTTTATATTTAAATTTGTATCCAGCTAGCTACATGACCGCAACAATTTCATTAAAATAGGAAAACTGAAAGTGCCACTTTACTCTTGTCATTTTTTGGTTTTTCACGATTTTCTCGAAATCGGCTTTAACGATCTTTTTTAAATTTATAATATTTCTTAGGAATTTAATGTCCTTTGATATAATTGAGACGGTTTCTCAGAAAAGTTTCCGCAAAATGAGTAACCGGAAGTACTCCTACCATTAATTGTGAATAAAATAACTGTGAAACTAAAAGGCCTAGATGCATGAAAATTTATATTCCACGTCCAAACTACCTTCCCATGCTAAATCTAGAATTTAGTTAAAATCTAATAACCGCAACCACAACTTCATTTCTCTTATTTTTGGGTATTTTCCGAATTTTTCGTTTTCCGCAATTTTCTCGAAGTAGGCTCCAACAATTTATTTAAATTTAATGTAATTCTTAAGCATTTAATAGCCTTTCATATAATCTAAGCAGTTACTCAGAAAATTTTCTGTAAATCGAGTAACCGGAAGTACTTTCACTGTTAACTCTGAATACAATAACTATGAAACTAATAGCCCTGACTAAATGAAAATTTATATTTGAGGTTATGACTACCTTTGTATGCTAAATCATGAAGTTGGCTAAAATCAAACAACCGGAAGTTCCACTTTATTTCTGTCATTTTTAGATATTTTCCGAATATTCGTTTTTCGCGATTTTCGTGAAATGGACTTAAGAATTTTTTTAAAACTTAGTATATTTCTTAGCTACTTAATTACATTTTATATCAACTAAGAGGTTTCTCTAATATCTTTCGAAAATGGTGTAACCAGAAGTATTTAAATTATTAATTTTGAACAACATATCTCTAATATTAAGCATCATATAAAAATGAAATTTTATATTCACGTTTTTTATCGTGAGACGCGAGGAATTTATTTAAAATTGAATGATCGGAAGTGCCACTTTATTCTTGGGATTTTTGAGTTCTCGAAGGCAGGTCTAACATTTTTTTAAAACCTGCTACAGTTATTACGCCTTTAATGCCCTTTTACGTGAACTTGACGAATTCTCTGAAAAAATGCGTTGAAGCAAGTTATCAGAGAAAATTTCCGAAGTTAAGTAGCCTTTCGCGTGTCCAGTAACTTGGATGGCTGACCGTTACAATTATCGTTTCCAAAATAAACGTAAATAATAATTTAATCATTTGCGGACACCATTTGCATATTTACGTAAGAGAACGTCGTGTGTTGTCTCACACAAGATTTTATATCTTTTACATTGCAATATTTTAATATGCAATCTGAAATATTAATTTACAAATAATTAACGAGATGCTAGTGAACGAAAGGCTAAAATTATATAACAATTAGGTAGTAATGGGATCTTAATTTAAAAACTGGAAATTAATTTGCAAATAATAAAAATATAACTAAAAAAGCAGAAATTAATTTCTTAAAATGCGATCTCGTTACAATATAGAATGTATAAGTTCAATAATGCAGGTTAAGAAATATCACAAATCAGGTGCATACGTATTGGTTTTCTTCGCATTAATCAACATATAATAAAAGAGTTGAGTTTATATTATACCAAACATTCAAAATAAATAAAAGTGACGTCATGAGAATGTTAATTGATATTTATTTAGCCTGCGATGTCAGAATTTTTATTCGAATTGATTTTGTATTAATTAATTTTGACAGATTTTTTTTAATATTATATCAAGATCACACGTATAACAATTTTAGATTCATTAACACCAAAAGATATTAAATACGTGATACGAATGTTAACGTGAAAATTATTTATAGTGACCGTAAACGCAGGTATTGATATTGAAATTGGTACTTCCGTAAAGAGGTTCTAGAAATGTACAAAACCCTACTTTGTGATTGGAATTAGAGGCATAGGAACACCTAGGTGTATACCTATAATGTACTAATTGTAGGGATACCAAGCTACGTTACGTGAATCAATCAGGTGCCGACTTTCTGATATTTAACTTTCTCCAACTGCTTCCAAATCTGTTCATTTTTTCTTCTTTTTTAGGTATCCTGGACATTTGAGTTAATTACAACATAAATCTTGAAGATTTTATGCATTTCACCTATTTTCTACAAGTTTGAGTCATCCCACTTTTCTGAACTAAGTAAGCACCTTTGCTGTAAACTTAGATACAGAGTTCTTTACACCAAAAATTAAAGTTAAAATGCTATAATAATTTCGCTTTAGTTTGGCATCCGTTTTGGATCTTGAATGGTTTCTCGTACATAAATGAATTTACGTCACATTAATTCGAATGGGTGGAAGATCCATTGTAAAAATTATATTCATTATATTCGTTCAGATGATATTTTCATAGTTCTATATACTGATCACCGAAATGTGTATTATACAAAATTCTAATTAACATCCAGTGGCCAGTGGAATTTACATCGTGAAAAACACAACTATTCCGGTGCAACCATAGTCCTGATTATACGACAATATCACTCACATTGGAATGTATCAGCGTAGAAAAAATATATATAAAATATATTTAAAGACGCAAAATTGTCAACTTCCTAATAGTATATCATTAAAGAGCGTTTCATGTGTCGGATGAGAATTATAAAGTTGCAAATTGCTTGCAGTTTTATCTCAAACAATCTCACAAAGTAGTAATAAAAATACAGAAAAAGCAAATGCACATAATTTTATCCTGGACATAATCGGAAATTCTTAAAATTTAACATATCAATTGTCGTATTCCTTTTAGAAAATTTAGTTTGCTACTCAGCTTATTTATTATTACTAGTTAAAGAGTACCCTCAAGCAAGAAACTTGAAATATGTCTGTTAGGAACATACTCAATTATGTAACAAGTTGTAACGATTTAAAAATTCTTCTTTTATAAAATTAAAAAGCTCAACGCTTGAAAACACATCTTTAGTAGCGTCAGCGGTCTAAATTGGAGCTTGGTTCACAAATGAAAGAAGCTCATTAATGGTTAAAACAAGCACTTAGCATGAATTCTTTTTCAAAAGCGCAATACATAATGAAGCAACAGACTAAACCAAGAAATAAGATATAATCATTTACTGTTCCATAATACATTTTACTTATATATTAATTTAAGTGACTAAACCGTGAATTTAAAGCAAATATAAAAAGTTTGTAACGCTGCTTGAAAGTAATTCCAGAATTTGTGAATTATTTTGAACCAGTGAGTTGACTTTCCGGACAAAAAGGGTGTTATCGTTAACGTGCATACATTTAAACTGTTTTTGAATACTTCAAGACTAATTTCTTTCATTAAAAAACACAATTTAGAAACTAATAAGAATTAACAGTAAATTATTGCATACCTAGGAAGGTAGAAACGTCATAAACTAACTACAATTAAAATTAGAAATACCCCTGTAAATTGAATACTTAAGAAAATGAATCTGTAAAATTATAAGTCACTTAAATTATTATAAACAGCGAACCGTCAGAACTAAAATTATGGTTTTTAATAGTAACAATCAAGATATTTAACAGCGCACCAAACGCCTAATATAAAAAAATCTGTTTCTTAATTTTTGGGATTTGTCAAACATGCCAGCATACGAAAAATCCGTTAGCAGATTTTGACTATAAGTACAAGATTCTTTGCAGTCTCAGGCAAGAGTTACTTCCAACGTCTTCGTACAGACATAACAGATATAACTCTTATGAGAAAAATAATATAGACGCCGCCAAGGTGTTAGTAATAAAATTTTTAGACGCTGTTCAAAGAAAGATGTCAGTTTTAAACACGTCAATTTTAATATTGCCGTAAATATTCAATCTTTCTTGATAAAATATAATTCGTTTAGGTTTTACTAATCTGACATAATCAGCAAAATACGTCTACCGAACGATTACCTGAAACCTAACCATCGAAAACGAGTTCGCCCCATAAAGTATTAACAATCACAAAAGACTTTTAGTTCACTCTAGTGCATTCAAAACTATTTAAAAGACCTTATACAAGTTCGCTCCAGTACTATCATAAACCAGAAAGCATACTTATATGAGTTCGCTCCTGCACAATGTTGTTAAAAGCTCTACGACTAGATTAGATGACCTTCACGTACATAAATATCGTTAAACCATTCTTGTTAATGTAAATATTCCATATTATTTAAACAATCACTACAAACAAGTTTCGAACAATTATTTTTCTTTCTGCATCGCCTTAGCAAAAACTGGACTACCTATACTGAATCTAAAAAATTAAACGACTAAACGAAAAGCTGCAATATAGCAAACGCCATAGTGGAATACGGTATTCTGTAGAAAATTCGCACTGAATATAAAACTTGTACATAGCTAGAATATATAGGTTTTAATGTACAATTACTATTTAAAAATTGAGATTTTGTATACGAGGAGCGTTCAAATTTAATTTAGAATTTCATAATTATTGAAAAACTAACATAAATAAACTAAAGTATCTATTGTCACTTTTCAACGTAGTCCCTCTGCCTTTCAATGCACCGACGCCACACTTCAGACAACTTCCGTATCCCCCGAAAAAAATCTTGTGGCTGCAAATGAACTCATTCTTGAGCAGCTTTAATGACTTCCTCCTAGACAAGGCCCAAACAAATGGAAATCTGATACGGCAAGGTCTCGGCTATAGGGCGGATGGTACACAAGACTCCATTGTAATTTGCGAATTTGCGAAGTGTATTCAGCATACGAGCAACAACATGAGAGCGAACATTATCTTATAAAAGTCGCACAGATTTCTAGCTTTTTATACGCTTGCTTCTGATGGATAGTTTGACTAGGCCTGTCAATAAATTTGAATAGTATTCTGCGTTCATTGTACGTTGTTTGGTAAGAAAATCTATGTGTAAAACCCTCTCATCCCAAAAAAAATTTAGCCATAATTTTGCTGCTGAAACAGTGGATCTTGAATTTTTTGGTATTGGAGATGCATAGATGCTCTTTTCGTTTAGGGAGTGCAATATTGAACCCACATTTCATGAGTAGTGACGATAGACCCTAAAAAAGCAACTTCTTCTTCCTCATATCGTGCTAAGAGCGACTGAGCGATCTGTAACGGGGTGTCTCTTTGTGCTAGTCCGTTAGAATTTTTGGAATCCAACTAAAGCATACTTTTCGATAGTGAAGTCGATTTCTAATGATTTTTTGTACACTATCAATAGTGATACTTTCTATAGAAGCAACATCCCTTACTGTAACTCGCCGATTATGCTAAATAAGCGCATTAACTCTATCAATAGCCTACTCCATTGTCGAAGTTTTGGAACGCCGAGAATGCGGTTCATTTTCCACACGATCTCGGCCATATTTCAAGGCCTTACTCCATTTATAGATGCTGATAATGTATCATCACCGAACTGTTTCTTATCCTTTAACAAATTTCAAAAGTTTTGACTGCTTTGAATGCTCCTCGTTTTTTCCATAACTGTAATGATCTAATATCTAAATCAGCCAACTACTTACTAAACAAAGTATCATTATCAAGTACAAAAGGTAATAATACTACGACATAAATATGCACCATGCGAAACATAGGTATAAATCTCCGCAAAGACAAATGACCAAAACTAAATTAGTAATTTTAAAAGATGTATGTAAAATAAATATATCGAATAACTCAAAAGTACTTAATACAAAATCAATTGCAAATACAATTAAGCTGTAGTCAGAGCTCCAAAACTAAAAGTAATACCATGCAGTGTTCCTCGACTCCGCTAAGTAAATCTACCTAGGTAAACTTTTTTGACTGATACCACCCCAAGTATTGTTAAAAGATATGAGATCTCATATCTATGAGAAATCGTTAAAAAAAATTACTTGTCGAAAGATATAACGGCAGTAATGGATTTCACGGACATCCGATTAGAATAATTCAGGAATGGCAATTAAGTAAATCTCTATAGAAATGCATATAAATCGTCTAAGATTTGCATTACTATTGCAATAAAATTCTATTAGGTTTTAATGCAATTTTATTGAATTAAATATACAGTATGATTCAGGAATAAGTACTGTAACCTTGACGAAATATTAAAAGCAAGTTAAATACCATTTTGGTCTCGGCTTCCTCCTATAATTAGTGGACATTAGTTAGTGTAGAAGAGCATCATTACTTTTATTCTTAACAAGTTGTGATCACCCAACAACGTAGAAAATCGGTTCAATAACCGCTCCTTATGCCGTACCCTTTTAACGCCCTGCACATTACCAAAAATTCCCATTCTGCTAAAAATATTTTAGTTTCCCACAAAAAAAAGCTTTAACTCCCTTTTTGAAATGTTTCAATTTTTATCTATAAAAGTAAACGTTTTCCCAAGCGTTAATAATGATGAGATTTGTAAATTGACCATAGGAGGTATCTTCCTAAGAAATCAATTGTGAAAAAATATTAACGTTCCAACCAGAAATATTTAAGGTGAAGTGTATTTTTTGGATTAACTTTGTACAACAGAAAGGAGGGGCTTAAATCACAATAACATTCAACTCATCTGCATATTAATTGACGATAATCATTTTTGTATCACACTGTATATGCAATGCCGTTTTATAAAAGTCCAACCCTGCTAGTATAAGGAAAAGGACAAATACAGTAAAGGATTATATTCCAAAAGGTAGTGTTCCTTAGGTTTCAATCGCACAACACTCAATTTAAAGGACAATACGGGTAAAATGCGTCTGACTTTCGAAAAAGCCTTAGTCTTAGATTAATCCAAACAATTTCATTCCTAGATTTAAATAAGGAAAACCCATTCTTTCTATCATATAGTTATTTTAATTGCCGCCATCTGCTATAAAAGGCTTAAAAAATAACAGTGTGATATTTTGCAACATTGCAGAATAAAAACGCTAAGATTCTTAAAACTAGTAATAGTAAAATAAAGGTCATCATTAATTACAATGAAATATTAAAAAGTGTCTTTTCGCTTCCGAATACACCTGAAACAAATAATCGTTTTTTATCATGCGTAGATATCAATTTTGAATCGGAAATAAACAAAATCAGTTGAATCTAAATAGATCAATTCAAATATTAAATAGAAATAAAAAGTAATTAAAATTATAATTATTTCTTACAAGGAATATAAATTAAAATTTTTTCTCTAAAAACATTTATAGCGGAAATAACAGAATTAGCAAACATAATGAATAAAAATCTATCTAATTGAAATTGATGATGCCATTTTCAAAAGGAAAGTAAATATAAATGAATCAACCGTTTTTCAGGCTGTAATAAATAAAAGGCAAGCGCTGCTAAAAAATATCTAGTAATTATTGATTGAAAAAGAACAAACAAGGACATAGAAATAGATGATAAATAAATTTACTATTATTTCATCCCCAGTTTTACCAAAATTTTTCTCTCCTTGCGGGGTAAAAGTACTCTGTGCAGGTTGTGAGAACGGAATTGCAAAGTGAATGCTACCTGTTAACTATATTCTGTTTCTTCATTGTTTTATAGAAGTTGTTGATCGTAGTAGAAATAAAATTTTATTTGAACTGGAGGAAAAATAAAGCTAAATTAAACGATTCCTGAGTCGAAAGCATTTTGAGCTGAAACTCAGCATTCATGGAAGAAACCAAAATTGCATCAGATGGATGATTAAAAAGCACTTCTGTCAAAGATAATTAGAATTAATACAAAATCTTCACCATTTTGAATGTACACACCAATCTGAGGCGCTGTTAAAGATATTAGTAAAAAATGCAGGCATACTCGAATTGATCACATTTTTAGATAATACGGAAAAAGTCGGCCTCTTAAATGTTGCATAAGCTCTTGATTACATAACTCAATTGATAAATGCACATGGTGCATTTTGTTTATAAAATACAACTGGTTAATTTTATTTTTGCTTCCGGTTATGTTGATTGTCACTTTCTGATATATTTTCCAAACTGTTGCGATTGTCATAGCAATGTAACGATTATACCCCTTAACAAATATTTTATGGTTCATAATGGCACTAGTACTGTTATGAAGCAGAATAAAGGTTTGACATCAAAATGTCGTAATTGGCTGACAGTTGTTGTTAGCACAAAAAATAATGTACGACGCACGATCGTTAAGTGCCTTAGTAAAACAGGTCTCGAAAATTAGCAAAATTCTACCCACCTGGTCTCGTTTTTCTAATTCTTTTCGACCTGCTATAAGGCATTTACCGATATTGTATCGTAATATTCTATTATGTAACTGCCTGTCAAAATGAGCCCATTACAAAACCCAATTGCGTTACATAATAGCCTTCTTTTTAACATGGAATGTATTATTTTAAAATATTGGTAACATTAACAAGTAACCTTATTAAACGTCAACATTAAATAGAAAATTGACAAAACTTTCACATTCAGAAGTCAAAACATTGGTGTTAACAACTATCACAAAGTTCCCTAAATCAATTACATGTTAACATAATGCGCTTTTCCTAAATTTTAGATAAAATAATATAAGTAACGTATTCTCTAAGACATTCTATCACTGTTACAGTGCTATCCTAGTACAGGAAACAGTAATTGTATCTAAACGTGGTTCACAGTCTCATACACCTAATTTGATGACTTGGAAACCCTTAATACAATTGTAAATCATCAGGAGCAATGTACAGTCTCATACACCTAATTTGTAGACTTGGAATCTCACGAGGTTGATTCAATAATTAAAGTGATAAACTCAAATCATGAATGTTTTTATTTACAAAATTAATTTTCTTATATACAATTTATACAATAACGTTTTGTGACGTTTGTTGTGTTTTGTCCTTGTTTAATATGCAATTCTATCGTTCTAGTTAAAATACGGTAGTTACGGTTTTGTTTTGTATAAAATTACAAAATATTTTTTATATACTTATGATATACTAATGATATCTTACTTTAATTTGGGAATATTACTTCTTAAATATTATATTTACATGGTGTTATAGTTTTATCTCTTAATCTTAATTTATTTAGAAAATATATTAAATTTTTGTACATTTTACTTAATGAAGTAGCTATTTCAGCACAAATTTGATATATGTTCATAGCTTACCATGTATTCTTCTGCAATGTTAAAATTGTATTAATGTCATTAAAACTTCTGTAACTGTTTCCTATAGTCTGTTTTAAATTGTTATGTATTATTTAAATATGCCCTTAAATTAACCGTGTTAAGATTATATTAAATTTTAGCAATCACCTTCGATGTTTAGAAAACTCGTCTCTAGAAGGCTCCTTTTCTAAACTTTAACTCAAGTAATAAAGGCATAGTTGTTACTGAGTGAAATGGGATCTAATTTCAACTAAAAGTATACGAAAACTGTATAAAACCAGTAGAAAGAATATCAGCAATACTTACGATAATAATTAAGATAAATTGGGACAATTGACCTTTCTACTAAAAATTGTAGAACAAATGTTGGAGGATTTAAATATTTCATTCTGTAACCCTAAATGTATACGATTTTATTAGTTGTAAATAAAAATCGCGATTAGAATATGAAGTTCGTCAATCTAAATATTATTAGTTATTGAAAACAATTTCAATTAGTTGGAAATGAGAGCAATATACAATAATTAACGAGTTATTAACGAGCGTCAGGCGAAAAGCGCATTACAACCAAGCTTTATTCATATTGCTGTTACGTCCAATATCATTTTTCTAGTATACTCCATTCAAGTCTCATGAGGACTTGCCGAAAGTATTTGATGTTGATGCGTTTAGCAGCTTATTGAAAATTTTATAAACAACAGTAATATTTTCAAAACCTTTTGCGAAACTTGAAATACAACTCTTTCGTCATACTTTTCCTCACCTCTCTCCCACATTTGAACAAGTTTTAAGTCACTTTTGATTGTTAAACCTAGTAATTTTCTTTAAAAAACATCAAATTTAAATATAGATGATACGCAAGCCACCGTCAGATAACTGAAGCAACCCAAACTAACTGTAAAAAAATCTGGCGTCAAACAATACACGATTTTCTCTTATGTACATAGATATGCAAATGGTGTCCACAAATGATTAAATTATCATTTTATTTTGGAAACGATAATTATAAAGGTCACCCATCCAAGTTACTGGACACGCGAAGGCTGCTTAACTACAGAAATTTCCTCCGATAACTTACTTCAACATATTTTTTCAGAAAAACGGTTAAGTCCACGTAAAAAGGCATTGAAAGTACAATAAACATAGAAAATTTTAAAAAAATGCTATAACTATTTTTGAGAAAAACGCAAAAAACTTAAGAATCCCAAGAATAAAGTGGCACTTCCGGTCATTCAATTCTAACTAAATTCTCCTGAGGAGATAATAAAAGACTTAAATATAAAATGTCACTTTTATATGATGTTTAGTTTTCGAGATATGTTGTTCACAATTAATATTCCAAGTACTTCCGAGTACTTGATTTTTGAAAATTTATTAGAGAAACTGCTTAGTTCATATAAAACAGAATGAAGTAACTAAAAATGTACTGAATTTTTAAAAAAATCGTTACACTCGATTTCAAGAAAGTTTTGAATAACGAAAATTCGGAAAATATCTAAAAATGACAGAAATAAAGTGGAACTATACGAAATATCATTAAATGGCTAAGAAATGCAATAAGTTTTAAAAAAATCGTTAGAGCCAATTTCGAGAAGATCCTAAAAAACGAAAAATTCGGAAATAGCTAAAAATAACAGAAATAAAGTTGTACTTTCGGTTATTGGATTTTTAATTTAACATACAAAGGTACTTAGAACCTCAAATATAAATTTTCATATATCTAGGACTTTCAGTTTCATAGTTATTTTATTCATAGTTAATGGTACTTCCGGTTACTTGTTTTACAACCATTTTTCTAAGAAATCGTCTTAATTGTATGAAATGGCTTTGAATTTCTAAGAAATAAAGTAAATTTAAAAAAATCTTTAGAGCCGATTTCGAGAAAACCCAAAAAATGACAAGAGTAAAGTGGCACTTCTCGTTGTCGTATTTTAGTGAAATTGTTGCAGTTGTGTGCGAGAATCGATACAAGCTCAAACATAAAATTTTATTTATCTACCACTTTTAATTTTCGAAATATCCTGTTCACACACAGACAGACTAATTTGTAAAAGCATTAATATTTGAAAAGGTTGTGCATAATTCAAATATAGCAATATACGACTAAAAACTACTAGGATCTAGCAGTAAGGATAAATATGGATGCATTAAATTTACAAAATCGGAAAAGGCACAAATATCGAAAAATTTTCCTTGGCCGGGATTTGAACCCAGGAGTTTTGGATAGATACTCCAACGTGCTAACCATTGCACTAC
>JAHWXV010056640.1:0-15128 GCA_024586415.1 Phrixothrix hirtus | reverse complement strand
ACTTTTGTTGTGGCAAAGTTTTGACCTTTACTAATTTTTTTTAGGAAAACCGTTACGTTTTGACTGTTATTGTATAAGACTTTTTTATTTGTATTGATGTTCTCTATCACCTGTTATAAGGACGAACGTTATTTTCTTTACACCCTTTATTCCTATTCACTTTTTGTTTAAACTGACAAATCATTTATGTTCGTACATTAAAATGCAATTATAAAGCCTTAGTGTATACAGGATGATTTTAAAACATTCCTACAAACTTGGACCATATACGCAGGGGCAGTTCTAAATCAAGAGAAAAAACTTCTTTGTAGTTTCCAAGAAAAACGCCTTTAAAATAATGCCAATGAGTTGTTAGAGGATCTCAGCAATAGTCGAATAGTTAAATGTGTCGTTTTAAGTGAATAAACTATGAACACAAGAAGCGGTTGTTACATGATTCTAAATTACAGCATATATAAATCAGGCATCATTTCATTTATAATGCTTTGTTGTTTACAAACGCTGATGTAATATAATCAATAATAAAACGACAGTCTCCCAACAAAATATTATTTGCTGTTTAATTGCTGAATATGTTTAAAGTAGCAAACGTTGTCGCTAATAAACTACTAAATATTTAACTAATTAGTTAGTACAGCATCAGGCTATAATTAATTATAAGTAGCATATCGAATTTATTCAGTAAAATGTAGTGCGCTGGTTGTAATTAGTCTTTTAGTAAAAATTTCAAGAACCGCTGTATATTTGAAGCATTTTAATATTTTAAATTTAATTTAAATAATTGTTTTGATGTAACATTCTAGTAAATAAAACAAGTTAAAATAAAATGTTTCTATGAAATAGTCAAGGTTAAAATACTGGACAAAGACAACTGACATTCTTTTAATTGTCTTTGCATTTCAATAATTAAAGTTGCATAAGTTAATTTAGTTTATTTATGTTAAAAAGAAGTACTATTATTGGAAATTTCTTATAAGTACTAAGCCAAAAACAATGTCAGGAGTGAATAATTACAGAAACCACAAATAATAAAAACAATTTAATTCAATAAAATTACTTTATACAATCAAAACACCTTAAATACTTTTAACATAAATTACAACAGTCTACAACAATACACTATTATCACATTTTAAAACATAACCTAACCTTTATTAAACTTAAGAAGCAGTATACTTAGTGTCAAAAATACAATAATCCATATGCTCATTGATATAAATCCTATATACACTGCAGGTTCAGTGATGGGCCATCCTCTTTGTAAAATACTTCTCATACTTTCTGTAGCTTTTGTAAGTGGTAGTATGTAAGATACACTTTGAAGAAGATAATGCATTGCTTCAGTTGGCCAAATAATACCACATAACATAACCATAGGTAGGAATGTACCCACTGACAAATAAGTGGACATTCTTTCATTAGTGGTAACACAAGAAACGACAAAGCCTAAAATCATTCATCTGTATATTACTTAATAAAAATGTTTAATAAATATTTACCATAACACATCCCACAAAATCCAGTCATAGATATAAGAACTGTAACAAGAGCAAATGATCCTATTATAGTCATTTTGAAAACTGCAAATGTAAAAATCATAACAATCACCGACTGAATTATCATAACCAAGAATTGACAAATGACATGAGCTGAAAGCACCTCTACACCAGTAATTCCGCTAACCAATGATCTTTCTAAACTGCCTTCATTTCTTTCCATTAACATTGTCCCAGATGTTAAAGCCACGGCCAAAAAGAATATCACCCTAAAATAAACACTTATGAGCAAAAGACCCCAATAAATCATTTACAACTAACGTTAATACAATTCCAGGTGTTGAAAAATTAGTAAAGTCAGGATGGTGTAATCCATATATTGGTGTCTGCCACTAAAATTTAGATAAATTATTGCACGCATTTAGGTGAACATTTTTCAACTTTGGAGACAAATGTGTTTTTAACCCAAGCCATTGCCCAAGTAACAAGTTAAAATTCATGAGCAAAGTTAAAATGCCATCATTTATTTTCCTGAAGCATATTTGGGTGAGGATTTGTTTTATAATTTGGTAAATCTTCGAAATATACTAAAAGTGTGCATCATTTAAATGAAGGAAAACTTAAACAAAGTAACATCGCAGTGCTAGAATTTGTCATCCGAATACCGAAGGAAGCCTGACATGTTTGCTTTGATCAAGGTCACTCTTGCTTTGTTTAGAAGTTTTGCTCTATTTAACTGATGTGTAATTTCAAAATTATGTTAAATTTAAAATTACATTGAAAGGCATGGTTTGTTTCATAGTGCAAACTTATTTGTGCAAAATTTATGTTGGAGCAAAACAGGCAATCGAGCAAGTTGAATAAAGTATGAAACATCAAGTTCCATTTTATATTAATTTTACAAAATAATTATAATTCAACATTTTTTAAAAAGGAAATTTTTGGTTTATTTAAGGCAACATTATTTTTAATTAAAACAAAAAACTGGATAGTTTCGATGAAAAACAATTTAATGTTTGCTAATAAAAATATTAATATTAATTGTTGGAAACCCATGTTTCACAATATAAATAAACTCTCTTGGTTTCCACATAAAATGTGATAGTTGATAGTCGGAAGAAGCTAATTGTAATTTCAATTATGAATTAAAGTCAAAGTGTGATTGGAGCTAAGAAAGGCCAAGATTTTGTTTAAAAGCAGTAAATAAATATTTAGAGGCTTAAAAATTGCAATTAGTGGAAAATTAAAAAAATTGGACTGCATGTTGAAGCGTGCTAATTTTCTAAGTGCAAAACTGCAAATTTAGAACTGTCGATAAATTTAGGTCCAGTATTTTAATACTAGCTTAAGCATTGGCTTACTTAAACCTTGCTCTGTGTCCATCGAAACTATTGTAGCAATAATAATTTCCACAGCAACAAAGTATCGCTTAAGAATCTGAAGCTTAAGCTACAATTGAAATACTGGGCCTTAGACAAATAACCAACTGTAAGCTAATTTAAATTGGATTACAAAGGTATTTGGAAGCCAATCGGTTCTCAACATTATAATTAATATTTTTTTCTTGTTTGAGTATTGGTTTTGAATTTTTGTGTTTGTATTTAATTTTTGTTGGTATTAAATACAATTTTGTTGTTTTGTTTGTGTTTAAAAAGAGTCTATTGCAATGTATTTATTGAGTGTGGTATCAGGCACATCCTGAGTTAGAAAATAAATAAAACAGAAGTAAAGGGAAGTTTTCCTCTAGGTAAAATACATTTCATTTTTAAACTTTACAAAAAGAAATACTGCCATTTATATACTTCTGCATAAGCACAGAAGGAGTATTAATTAATAGAAAATTTATTTGATCAAGCTGAAATCAGTATCATGGGACTTGACAATTAGATATAAAATAACACCACGGTAGTAAAAAGAAAATATTTTGGCTTTGATTTTCAGCAAAACTGTAATTTTTCAAAGAAAATAATAGCATAATAATATCGAATTTTAAGATATAATAACATGTTGGATAACCACAATTTGATGTCTTTGGTCTGTGACATTTTGACATGAAATATAGGTACATATTTGATGATTAAAGACGTTAGCATGCTACTTAGGCAACTATATACTGGGTATCCCAAAAATAACTGCCATCACAAAAACTGTGCGTACCTTATGACCTAAAATTTTTTTCAAAAACGTATTGCTTTTGAAATATAGTATTGAAATTATAGTATTTAGTTCAACCTTGGCATGCGTACCGAACCGGATAGTAATATCGATCCATCTATGTGTATTACTCATAGGTATACCTTGAATTAGAACATGTTTGTTTCTAAACATATTTATCCCATAAGATTTTAGAACAATTCTCAATCTCCAGTACACGAATCTAACAGATAAGCGGAAAATTTAAAAATCATTTTTGCAAAGCAAAATAAATGAACAATATAATTTCCAGTTTTTCTGTTTGTTTACAATGGTAATTTCAAGGGATAATATTGTTACTGGTCCATGTAAAAAGAGTTGGTTATCTTGTTATAGAATATTCCCATTAAACATGTTGCAAATTTTAAAAGAAAATTATTGTATTCATTTCGTGTCTGACAAATAATTTTGGTAGTAAGTAGCATAAAACAATTAAGCAATAAAAAACAATCAATACTTTTAAAAAGTAAATATTACAATTGTTTTCTTATTTCAAAGAACGTAAACAAGACCAAAGAACTTTTATAGGTCACATTACTACAAACACATTCTAAACAAATATTAGTATTATTCTAAGCAGTATTAAATTGCAGTAGTACATTTTTACTATCGTTTCATTCATAATTCCATTTATTTATTAGACAGAATTGTATTTAGAGCACATAATATTTAAATTTTCTAAATTTAAAAATCGTTTTTGAAAAAAAAATTATAAGAAAATTATGCTCTACAAGTCATATCGTATCCACAGTTTTCGTGATGCCATCTTTGGAATACCCTATATATAAAAATCCTGCAAGAAAGAAAAAATCTTGACAAATCATTAATTTAAGGAAACTTACTCTTATAGGTAATGAAACAACTTCCTTACTAATATTGCACGACTCCAAATAATCCCGTACAAAAATTTCGAAAGTATTGTACACATAGTATTGTACATGATCTGAAACGATTTTGCCTAAAAAGTAAATATGTTATTTTTAAATTTTATCAAACAATAATGCTTTACTGGATTCATCCCTGATAACATCAATTTCGGATGATTTAATGTCCCACGGTTTTGTTTCTCGCCAATCTCTTATACGGATTCGTATGGCTTCTGAGTAATTATGTTTCACCACGATCGAAGCAACTGTTTTTCCTCTTTTAATCGATTCTAATGCTTCAGCTTCTGTGTCGAAATATACCTGTAAATTAAAATACTTCAGCTATATATTGTGTTGTTATAGTTAAGACAAAAAATGTGTTATAAAAATTTGTAGGTTAACTTAAATTTTTGCTTTATGCTTTAATAGCTCATGGATTTCCCTGTTACACTTGTATTATTAAATCTAAATTTAAATTATTTCGCGCGCAAATTCGCACCTTTAACACTTTTGTTTTATTATCGCTTGGTGGCGCTTCGTAATGACTTGCTGCTGCTGCCACGGTCTGAAATTTAATTTTGTTCTTAACAATTTTGCTTTTTATAGGCTGATGGCGCTGCATAATGGCTTGTTGGTGCCATGCCCTGAAATGTAATAGTTTTCTAAAATATAAGACGCAATAAGAAAATTTTTAATGTTAACACAAATTTGTTTATGTGTTACGCAAATATGTGGTATAGCGCAACAGGTTAAAATATGATTTTATAAAACAAAAATTTGTAAGCAACACAAAAATCTTGGATCAATTAGGTTAAAATTGAATTTATTATGACGGACGTTTATAATCAACTTCTAAAATTGTATGACTACGACAAAGTTACACCAATATTTGTATTCATTGAAGAAAATATTTTTATTTCCTCGAAGTGTTGTTTCAATATGGCGTCGTCGTTCAAACTTTTAAAATAACGGTCTTTCGCTACCGATGAGTAAGACAAAATAATTTTAGTAACCATCGATTAAATACCGTCATAATTTTCAGATTTGAATATATGAAGATATCTTTCATTTCTGGTGAATATTTAAATCCATTCCGTGTCACAGTTTAAATTTTTAAAAACAAGCACATACGTGATGGCAAATCAGCCTTACTTGCGTCAATATTCTACTATTCCCGAGGTTGTCATCAACGGAACTGTCGGTTAAAGTAGCAAATACATCAGCTCTTTTATTTTATAAACTTTAGAAAATTATGTAAAGGTAATTTGTCTGTCATATCCTAGTAGCCATTTATTATAATTTCATCTTGATGTTCTGAAGTAATTTACCATTATATCAACGTTTATTATTCTTATCCTTCAAGTCTATACAAGTCTCACTACGTCAAAACTGGGCCACTAACATAATTTACGATGTCTAATCTCATAATTGGTTTTAAGCAAATTTATGTTTAATTAAGCACACATTGTTGTAACACAACTTATAATTCATCTTCTATTTATATTTGAATATGCACGAGGTAGTATATTGCCTGTTTTATTAATATTTATTCACATTTATCTATCAAAATAATTACATGATTCTATGAATCTATCGAAGTAGTTTCAATATGTTTCTCCTTAGTGTTTACTAACGCAATCTTTAAATTAGCTTGTTGCTTACCAAATTTAATTTTAGATAATATTTACATGCATTGCTCACTGGTGTGTCATGTTTTACCAATCCAAAATGTTTCAAATAAGCGGTATTTCAGTAACAATGTATCCTAAATTACTTTCCTTACACTATGACAACTGTTTTAATCAGTTCAATGACTAAAATCAAGATAAAACTATATATACAATGTGATTATTTTAATTTTTAAAATGTGATATACACATTATAGTTTTACAGTTCTATTTTGGATATGGATAGATATATTATATAAAAAAATTAAATCAATATGGATAATGCTGCTGTGATTTAAATACATATTGCTATTTGAGTGCATACATATCTAGACATAAACAGATAAATAGCTATCTCAGTTATGCTCTTTAACACACAAATTAATGTGCAATTTAATGATTACCGCATAATTGATTTTTCCAATAAATTAATTACCTTTCTAAGTAACATCTACGTATCATTAACTGCATATAAGTTACGGTCATAAAATAGTGGAATAATCTAACAAAAAATAAAGTATCATAAATCATCATAAGAAGAGATTTTCTATTATCCTAGCAAGAGAAACATTTATTTAACCAGCGGGTCAGTAATAAAACAAATATGTCTGCCTTTCTTTAGAAAAGAGGCAGACTACCATTTCTTCCAAAACATTTTAATATCAAGAAATAATTTCAAATACATTGGGAAAAACACCAAACTGTATTCAGATTGCAACTTTTTGTGACCACAACCCAAAACAGTGCAATCAAAACTGTCACTGACTTTAGTTAGCAATTTTATTTATGAAATTTCCCAAGCAGTTAGATAAAAGGCACATACCTGAAATAACAATATTATATAAAAAATCTTACCAAACCGAAATAGTCATCCGCCAAATATTCAAGAAATGTGCATCCAAGATTGGAACTGTTACAAGCCATCGATTGATTACATTTAGATGTATTCTTTGATTCGTAATCCACAACGGCAACATCAATATTTCTTGGATCGTGACCTATAGCTAAACAAAAACAAACAATCTGTGCTATTGGAATTAACGTAATAAACAACATTATGGCACTATTTCTTGCTGTCCATAAAAAATTTTTCCATAGAAGCGCTTTCATATGGTTCCCTTTCCATTTTATCAAGTAATCGGAAAATTTTGCAGGCGGAGTCTCTTCTGGTGGAATAACGGATGAAAAAATATCCTCGGGTTCTTTGCCAGACGGCGCTAGAGATACTCGTCTACCATGTCCACCACCTAATGATATATTATCGCCAAATTCGCCTGATATTTCGTCTGAATCTCCAACGCCAACGTCTTCTATAACCATAGCTTCATTAACAACGCCAGTCGGTACTGTAACGGCACTACTGACATTCTGTGCTATACTAGAACGTCGCCGACGGCCGAGATTTTGTATTACGCTTAATTTCAAAAAGACATTTTCTAACGTATCTGTTTCAAACCGATTTAAAAGGTCCCTTGGAGATTCCTCTGCTAAAAGGTATCCACCACGCATTAAACCAATCTGTAAAAAAATTGTTACATCAATACCTTGATTTGTTATTTATTTTTTACAATTATTGAACGAAGATTATGAAAACGATCTCTAGTGTATCTGATCATTGATTAAAACTATGTGTCAACATTGATCAACTTGGACTTGATACTTTTAGCTAATCGTGGATATTTTTCTTTATTTAGATATATTATATGTAGCATATTTACAATATAATGCAGACAATTTAATCGTATCTAATCAAAATGAACAAACAGGAGGCTTAAGCAAAATAACTAAATTACCGAAGCCGTACTGTTCCGTTGCATAAAATTAACAGCCAGTTTTTTAACCGTCAAATAAACTACGAATAAAGACTATTCTGTAGAAACCTCGAACAAAATACTGCACTTCGTTTTAATTTATTATTTTTGGCAATAGGTTTCTGATTCTCTTAAACATATTTTCGAAATACTAATTCTTATTCTTATAGCTAAGTAAATTTTGTGATAAATAAATTTAAGGCGTAACTAAAACAAAACTTTACATAGTAACAAATGGATTTAATAAAACCAACAAATTTTACTAAGTATTTTGCAATGCCATATATCGAAGTACATAGACCAGCCTATATAAAATTTGAAGTGGAAACAACGAAATACAAAAAATATTTTATATTGACTAACAGACAAAATCTTATCTTTGAGATACCTGGAAACGAATTCCAGAATTCACTTCTTAACAAGGATATCACGGTTCCAAATATGTAGCCCAGTACTGTGATGCAGCCTAAAGGGTTGGGAATTACAAATTATAAACTATCCACTTTTTTAAAATAGAAGTAGTGTTTCGTGGCCGTGACGGTTTAACTGATTTTTTTATCAATTAGGTATTTGATCGAGCGGTTTATTTTGAATTAAAGATCAGTCACGTAAACTCCATTATATAATACATAATAAATAAATAAATGTTTATTGTAGTAAAATAACTATTCATTGTACACTATTAAATAAATAAACACTATAATCAGTAATATTTGAATGTACAAATAATACACCATACAAAATTTTGTCAATTTGCAATAAAATTTTTGCTTACTAACTATATAATAACGAAATTTAAGCGATCAAGTTATCAAATCACCAGTTATAATTTGGTTAGTAATGTATTAACCGTGATATAGAATTAAAAAGGACTAGAAAAATATCAAAACTTTGAATTTCCTTTCGTGTAGTTTCTGGTAGGTTGTTATACATTTTTATAATTTCCTCTAAGATTGATTTAAAGGTTGTTTTTACTAATGTGTCGTGTGCGATAACTATCAGTAGCAACCCATGTAGCTTGGGAATTTTAAAACAAGTATTATTATGTCTCGAACAAATACCAACATATAACAAAAATATAAAAAACAATAACTGACTAAATGTAAAGATTTTAAAAATGAATTTAAAATATTCTCAACTGTCGTTTTGGTGCTATAAAGTGTGGTCGGTAAAAATGCTTCTTTACATTTATTTTACTTTAAATATTAAATAAGATAAAAATATGTTGCCCTAAAGAAAGGTATTTCTATTTCTACCTGGAGAGGAATGGAATATTTGTAAAAATATGGTAGAAATTGTGTACTTTTATTTAGCTCAATAAAATTAATGCAATTTGTTATAAATTTAAGCTTGAATATCTTTTAATTTCTTGCGCCAAAATATCACTCCCGGCAACGGAGAATTTAATTTAAATCAAGACTAACCTTGCTGTATTTAACACTCGATGTCATGTTATAATTATTGTGTGAATTAGAGCGAGCTTTATATGCCCCTCGCGGTCGTGAGTATAACGATGAACTCGTATTTGTTCACTGGGCCTTTGACTGTATATTTACACTGTAACTTGGCGATATCTGTATATCGGTTTTCGTGAATCAGACAAAGGCGCTGATTTTCTATGAAGTTTTTCCCAAATCGGTTTCTCCAATACGGTTGATTGATTTTTACTTTCTCTTACCAATATGAAATATAATATAGAGAAAGTATTGTTTTCGTCCAAAATTTTCTATGTCGAAATTTTAGTGGAAATGCACGTTTTGGGGTCCTCTGAGTCCGAAAAACATGTTTTTAAAAATGTTAAGAATTCAATTAAAATCTAACGACCGGAAGTGCCACTTTACTCTTGTCATTTTTTGGTTTTAGGAGATTTTCTCGAAATTGGATAAAAAGATTTTTTTTAAATTCTATATTTAAGTTTTTTATCTTGTGCACATGAGACATTTAGAATTTAGTTAAAATCTAATGACCGGAAGTGCCACTTTATTTTTGCGATTTTGAAGTTTTTTGCGATTTCCTCGAAAACATTTTTAACAATTTTTTTGACACTTGCTACGGTTCCTATGTCTTTGACATCCTTTTCCGTGAACTTAGAACTTTTCCAGAAAAAATTCGTTGAAGCGCGTTATCAGGGACAATCTGTTAAGTTATAAGCAGGGTTTTGCGTGTCCAGTAACTTTGATGGGTGTCCGTTACAATCATCGTTTCCAAAATAAACGTAAATAATAATTTAATCATTCGTGGACACTATTTCCATATCTATGTGCGTAAGAGAAAGTTGTCTCACAGCAGATTTTTAAATTTAAATTAATGAGTTTAAATCTAGTTTTCGGTTAGTCGATTTTCACAGATCCCATTAATTTACACAAATTGTGTCGATTTGCGCTAGCATTAAAACTTAATTTAAGTATTTATTTGCAGCTTATTTTAAAATCTACAATCTATCGAGATGGTCACATATTCGTTTAGCAAACCTGCCGTCTTGTTTAATTTTTACACTAGCCTAAAAGAATGTTAAAACTAGCTAATTTATATTCACATTATTTACGTCTAAGAATTTTATTTATTCTTAGGCATGCTGGTGCGGATTAATACAACAGTTGGAAAACAAAAAAATTATCGCTTCTCCCAATCTCTAAAATTCGAACAGGGCACACGTTAGAAAAGATTTAAAATGCAACTTGAACAGATTTCAAAATTATATAAACAGGGAAATTAATGACACACGCCAATCGAGAGAAACAGTTTTTCTAAACAAAAACCGTGCAAATCATGCACGTGGCAGCACACTGTAGCGAAATCGCAAAACAACCTAGATTTTGATACCCGTAGGGTATCCTAAAGATGTAAATTTCACACATGATGCGCTATTTATAAATTAATGAAAAATAAAACGCCACGCCTTTAAAAAATTTAATTTTCTCGTCGATACCTAAACACCAACATAAACTAATTTGAGAAAATTCCCAGCCTATGGAGCGGTTAGAACGCACATTTTACAAAGAAATGAAAATAGACAACATATCCTACCATCATACAAGTGTAGCAACGTTCATAAGTCACGAATTAGTAATCACAAGAAAAGTACGCCATCGGTAGACTTGTGAATGAAAATTGTATAATTTGGAAACATTAAGAGCGAGATGCGATTCGCGGCAAAGATAAGAAGTTACACTACTACAAATGTGATTTGAAAAAACATTTGGAACGCCTCGATATCCAGGACGTGGATAGAAGTAAATTTAAGTCGAAAAACAAATCTAAGTAATTTTCTAGGTGACTTTTGATTAGCGAATTGTAAACTGAACAATACTAAAGGCTCCCGTTCTTTTCGCATGAAGTCCGTAAGTTACGCGCCGAGAGAAATTTTTCATCAAATGCTCACGCCATTTTGAGTCCATTTAAGCAAGAACATGTCTGTTTGTCGCTATATCTCAAGAGCCATATTTTGCAATCAATTCGATATGCTTTAAAAAAGATCTGGTTCCTTCCAAATCAACCTTATTTGATTCTGAATTCATGATAAATAATTTTTAAGTAATTACATATTTTGTACCTGTTATTTTTATCAATATACGAACGTAGTTGACATGTACTTAAAATCGCGCACCGGTTGCATTATCCGAATTCAATTAAATTGTATGTTAAAAATTCTTCTGTCGGCGAGGTAATTTGTTACGACGCTTTGTGGCTTAGCACCCGAACCGCCAGTTACTATTTAAATACATTTGATGCATACTGGTAGCGCCCTAATTCGTTACGGAACATGTGTGACGTAATTGGTTAGTTGCGATCGAATTGGCCCTATTTTAAACTTGTTATTGATAAAAATTGCCTGTATTTATTTGATTTGGTTGGCCTACAAATGAATTTAAAGTTTCGTTTATATATAACCCATCTATTGATAAGAACTGTTAATAAAATTATTAAATGAAATTTACTCGTAATTCCTATGGTTAAATTTATTTAAGCCTTTTACACAATTATTTTGTATAATTTAAACCCATTTATTTAAAAAAAATGATTGTGTAATGTAAAAAAGATATAGCATTAGTTAGACAGTGTTGTCACATTCTATGGCGTCATTACTGATCAGTCCATTCTTATATGGTATAAAAATGGGATGAAGTTAATAACGCTATTTTTAGTTTTGTAAAATAAATATAATTATAATTAAGTTTCAAAAAATTAAATCTTCTACCTGGAATTTAATCAAAATAAATTATTTAGTTAATAATTCTGAGAAAATACATTCTGCAGGTAAAATTTTTTATTCTCATGATTGGCAAGTGATCATTAAGTAAGGTGATCCAGGTTGAAAGCGTTGGGTTTTTATATGTGGTAATTGGCAACTTGTTTTATAATTAGTACTTTCATATATTGATTTTGGATTTATACCATTTCCATTAAAATACAAAACAACGCCGCTAATTGATGACATTGTGTGGGTAGGTATATTTCATTAAAATAAATACAACTCTGCTAATGTAGGTATTTTGTTTAATATATTTACATTAATTTGAGCTTCATTTTAAAATTTATTATCGGTAAATGGAAATGACTACATTTCATTTATCACATTTGTCGTTGTGTTTAAATTTATTAGTCGCTAATTGATACATTAGGTGTTAAAATAAATTCTATGAGATTATTGTAAATACGAATCTGCAATGGATGCATGGTGGCCTGGGTTCATTCTTGGTCCCGACCGTTTCTCGCTCGGAAAGCAGTAAAAAATTTATATTAAATTAAAATGTTGGCTCTCATTTGTTACCTTGCCGTTTAATTAATTTGCGCACCAGAAATAAATGTCATAAAAATGGTAAAATAAATTATAAAAATAGAAAAGCGAGTAATTATTACAGAATATTAATTGTAAAAATTTTACGAGGCCAAGGATAAATTTAAAATGGTAGGTTATATTCCAACAACTTGTTTACCTACAGATATAGCAAAATATAAACATCATTAAGTTATTTCCAATTAATATTAATTAGGAAGGAGAAGGCATTATTAACTTGAATAAAAAATTTGCAAAGAAAACATCTTAGACGTTCTGTGTACCGCGTACGCATGAATTTTTTTCTAACCGTACAATAATAAAAACTTCCACTCAATTCTTGATGCATCCGGACCTTCATCCCAAAGAAACTTAATTGATGTGATGTGTTCAATTAAAATAAATATCTGTAAAAAAATATGTCAGTGTTTACAACATGTTATCTTTGACATTATGGAATTTCCCCGGTTACTGTAATTAAAAAAACTTGAACAATTTACACCAAGTTTAAGGGCACGCTCAAATTTAAATAATAAGACCTTAAAAGTAATTAAAATATACATAAAAATTTTAATTTATTTTCAATATATGCGTTTTTTCAAATGTTAAATACTCAAAAATTGGACCTTTAAACATCGGTAATGCAACTTCACGTTGAGTAAAGTAAATGGAACTGGAAATAACTTGGCAAGTTGACGTGGAGGTATTAAGACTCAGCTAGCGTGAAAATTAGTCGCTGGCGCTGCAGTGGTAAGATTTTCTTAGACAGGCAGGCGGTTAGTCCTCACTAGTTTACCAACCTTAGAGGCTGATAAAAAAATCGTTGAGCTATTCTCGTGCTGAACAAATAACAACTTTAAGGAAACTGACACCTAAAGAACTCCCAATTTAGAAAACAATCATCAGCCTGCAAGTAGACACAGCGCCACGACACCGCAAACTAAGCATACATGCGGACGTAACTCATGAGTGTACTTTTTACTTCGGATTACACAATATTTTCATTCCAGGATCACATCTACACAATCCAGGGCAGTATAGTGGTAACTTTACGAATATAATTCAGGAGGTCCAAGAGCCCCCGGCGTCGCCTGCTGTGATTTAAGTTTCGGGTAGTTCCCGCGACAGTCCTGTCCTTCCTGATCTTGACTGCAAAGGGGTCGCAGTTATCCCTAACTCCTAACTAGGATAATGCGTTCGAAGGAATGCGCCGAAGAGCAACAATTTAAAATGAAGGTCTCGGCAAATGAATTAAACTCATATTTGCTATACAAAAGCGTTCTGAGTACTGGAGGATCAGACCTTAAATTTATTGTTACAAAGACGGGGAACATATCTACTATTCGTACCTTCCGATGTGGAAGGTTTCAGAGTTTTCGGCCAGCCTTGCTATAGGGAGTAGTGGCAAACCTGCTATAAGAGTGGCACGGGAGATATAGCAGAAGTCGCCCTGCCCTGACAACAAATGTGTAAGAGGCCGGACCCAACCAGATGACATCAACAACTATCTTTTCAACTTTCAACATCTCACCAATGAAGCTGAATGAAATTAGTGTTCTAATTTTACTTCATACTTCAATCCTTAGTGTTAGTGTCTATTATCACTTCCCTTTATCCCCACGAAAGTGAAATCAATATACTATTTGTTCACTTCATTCTTCTTATTTTACTTTGATGGTTTTATAGAATTTTCGGAGACCGGAACAGCAGAACATTCCAGTATTTTTATCTCCGTTCCGGCGAACTCTTGCTGGTTAAATTATCTTTGCAGTATTAAATTATAGCAACTAATAACTTGTTTTTAGATACAACAAGTAAGTAAAAAACGCGAAACAACATTTTAGTGGATTAAGCTAACAAATGATCTCCCGCAGGCCTTTCGATGAAATAGGGGGGGGGGACTATAAAAAATATATTTGTTCTTAAAATTTTAAGGCTTCATTTAAATAGTAAGCCATGAAGCTAGGTAATAATGAATATCTTTTTCCCTGAGGAACTTGCCAGAAATTCCTAATACATGACAAAACTAATGACCTTGACCAAGTAACAATCACTATCAACTAACAACTAACAAACTTCTTGATTTTAAAAACTAATGTGAAGTGAAATGAGATTAGTAACTTCTTAAATCAAGCGCCAGTGATTTATCAGAGCACCGTAATGACAGAACATTCCATTTATCTTCCAAGATATTGACGATTGTTATTACCGGAGAACTCTTATATTCGTGATAATTATAAATGATAAAACAAAAACCTTTCTTGAACAAACAAAAACAATAAACAACTAGTGGTTACCAAAGATTTTAGATTAATAAC
>JAHWXV010056485.1:0-13676 GCA_024586415.1 Phrixothrix hirtus | reverse complement strand
TGTTTCTAACTATTTAAGTTTAAAACTACTTTATTTATATCTATGAATTTTTATATACATTTATTTTATTAAATTCGTATATATGTTGCTGATCATTAATCGTATTTAATTGATGACATCAACACTGATAAAGGTTCCTATTTGAACAGTTTCTGGGACAGACACGGTCGCTCAATCAGAGAATCCCCATGTTTATTAATTGCAAGTTATGAATTATTTACAATATTTACGTAGTGTGTCGTGTATGTCCCCCTTCCCAAGATATTTTAATATACTGGGTGACTATAATCTCACCAGTTATTGGGTAACTTTTTTTATCGTTAAAACTGCATTTAATATTAATTATATAAAACTGTTTAATTAAACACAATTGACGCATTCATAAGAAAACAAAAACGACAGTGGAAACTTAATATTTTTATTTTTAACGGTCACAGACAAGTAAAAAATATTTATATTTGTGAAAAGCCAAAAAGCGCTTTATTTGATTTTGTAAAAAACAATATGGTGACCGTTTAATTTAAAAAAGTTAACTGTTTGCTTTATGTAGTATGAAAGAGCCGATTTGAAAAATTGGGTCAAATTTATACTTTGACCGTGTAGTGTAAGTGTGATCAGTTTAGATCACAATTAGCTATTCCTAATTCGGCAAGTTTTTGCTCATTGCACCATATATTTAATTTTAACATTATAAAAGTTATTCATATAACGAGTGAGATTATGGCCACCCAGTGTATGACATTTATTGATTCACTTGTTAATCGCATCAGTGCATGCTTACGGTATCGTTATAATAAGCCATTGTTACATTTTGAAATGCAACCAGACAATTAACTAATTTCTATTCCTTTAATTTAAATTTAACAATTTATCGATTACTAAACATTTCGGTTGAGCGCCGCCATTTATTTTGCTACGTTATAAAATTTTATATAATTTGAATTCTAAAACGCACGTACATGTTTAAAAGCATTAATAATTTTCTTCGAATTATTTAATTTTTATAGAAGATTTAAATCACTAAATTTCAGCTTCACGCATTGTGTTATACGCCGAGGGGACGGGCTAAATTTCTAGGCATTTGGATAAAGTTGCTTTTGGTGTGATATCGCCTCTCAATTTTATTAACTATTTTAAACAAAATTGCTTATGTTATAACTGATAGAGTAGTTGTGATCTAGCGCCCAAAACATCCTTTTTTTGTAATCTTAAATTATCTAGTACCGTTGTAGTATCTGCGTAGACCAACTCGGTGTTGCTCCTGTTTCGTTTTTCTTTCTGAAAACCATTATCACTATTATGAGAAATCTTGGACTAGCTGACTATTCGAGTTCATATCGCATTCCCCGTAAGTTTCTGTCACGCAACTTCCTGATTTGACCCACTCCTACCTGCGCTGTGCTAGTGGAAAATCAGTAGACAAGTATTGTCGACTATGGAGGCAATTTGGACACTTCCACCCATTTAAACTACAAAAAAGTAAAGTATATAAACACTTCCTAGTTACGCACAATATAAAACTCTCTCAGAAAGTAATGACGGTTATGAACAAATCTGAATAAAAGCAAACATATCTCGTAAAGTAATGTTCGACGCAGGCGCTATCTTCGCTTATTTATTCTGGTTTCTGAAATTATTTTCTGTGCAATGCTATTAATGTGTACCGCTTAGCTGAGACGTATTCTATCTGTCTAATTCTTCTTTGTATGAATATCATCCATGCGTGATTAGTTTCCGTTTGGTGCCATAAATTATAATTAATTGATTTTCACCAACACATCTAAGATTCAAAGAAACGTTAAATTATTTCAAATACATTAGTAATGTGCATAAAAATGTAAGTAAGTATTTTAGAATACTGAAGTTTAAGAACGGAACAACAATAAACTACAAAATATGACGTATATTTCTAGTTAAAATATTCATAAAAACTTGGCATAAACGAATTCGCAACTTAAAATAATTAAGTACATTCAAACGATTAAGGAAATATTAGAAAACTATTATAAAAATCCTGTGCACATCAACGACAGCGCCTTTTTATGTTGTATTTCCTGCCCTAATTTAACTTCTAAACGTATTATCAAACGTAAATAATAAAATAAATACAGTGTTTACATTGTAAAGTTAATGAAGTGCTTAATTACAAGGGCCTGATACAAATTCTATCCTAACAGATCGTTCATAATTATTATATTTAATTCCGTCGTATTTGTTTAAAACAAAAAATTTATTTAACAAAGGAACGGGGCAAGCAGAATATTTGTTAACTGAGATCCATGGCAAAGACCATAAGCTACCAACATTAGATGTTGTACAATTGTCGCTAAAATGAAACTATTCGTCGAAATAGAATTATTTCTATTAATTAATCAACTGAAAGTGCCGGAGACGACAATCGTCTTTGGAAAAAATGATCCATGTATTGACCGACTGCAGTTAGTTGTAATAGCTGAAGCTGTGAGTTTATCAAAATTTTATGCCGTTTTGGACTTGAAGATTGCCAGTGTTTGTCGCTGTTTAAGGGCATTCTCAAATGTTTTTGCATGTTTTCATGATATTGTAAATTTAAGGTAGTTAAACTACCAATTTATAATGAAAATCATGGTAGAAAATAATTTAGACCGATTTTATTTTTTCACCACAACTTCTTCCAATCATCAGATTTTTAATTACATCATATATTTGATAACAGTCTTTACTTGATACCAAATATCACCGTTTTTATTTGTGGATAAACGGCCAAGTTTTTTATAAAATTAAAAAATGTAGTATGTAAAAACAGTGTGCGTGTCCAGTTTTGAAACATTACCTGTAGTAAACAGCATCATTATTAGTGCACAGTTAAAGTGCCAAGTCCTGGTAGTTTTTGTTAATTGTGTGTGTAATTTATTTGCTAACTGTGTATACATAATAATGTATATTGTTGTACATGTATTTCATAATGTTAAATTTGTAAAATTTGATTTTTTTAATAAATAAGCATGTTAACGCCGCCATCTTGGTTAGTCAATTTAGATACAACTTTGCGTTTGCGACGCTTCCTTAGTATTATTTATTCGGTGGACATTTTAATGGTATTATAAGAATTAAAAAATCGTAAAAATGTTTCTGTTTAATATAGCATTTTTTACATTAATATTTTCTTTTCCACTATAAATCTTCAAGAAATCTAAAACATAATATTTTTATAATTCTTTTTTAGTGCAATTTTGGCAACTTTCCATTCTATTTTAATATATATTAATAAATCAAATGTTGAATGTTAATTCGATTGAATAATTCACGAGTGCTATAGTAGTGATTGAAATTAAGTTTAAGTGTCTTTTAATGTAAACACAGGAATTGGGTGCATTCAGCAGAACCAAATGATCAGTACGCGTTTAATGATTATTCGCCTGTTCCGCTAACCTTAAATTTTAACTAATTCTGTTAACAAATTAACGAATTATATGATACGACAGTAGTGCCCGCTGAAAACACACATAAAAGATCTTCCATTTTCCACTATCAAATGTTTGTGTTTACACATAAGCATTATTTTCTAAAACTAGGGTTGATAGAACCCATGATCCCGGACACAGATAGTGACGCACTTGAAACTATTTAACAGTAGATGTAGCACTGTATAAAGAAATACTTAGGACAGTGAGATTATGAGTCACGTAACAAAGAATAAAATATTAAATAAATTGGATAATCCCCACAACTAACAACAATTAAACCATATTTATATAGAATATTAGTAATCTAACATTAACACATAACTTTCTTATCGATAAAACACATAGCACGAACGAATGTGGGGCGTGGTTGCTGCCGCATGCGAGTGCTGCTGCTTCTGCTACCGGTATCAGTACCTGCCGCGTAGGCCCGGTAATCACTATAATCTACCATTAATGAGACGGGTTTCACTCATATATACTAATCTATAGCAGCTTCCTGTCTTGGTAAAAGATCACGCAAAATACTGTACTGCCATTTTGCAAGTTATTTCGCTTATAAATAACCGCCTACCTGAACAACAGCCACAATTTTAATTATACAGTAAATTATATAGTAATTTTATAGTCAACTCCATGCTACGTTAAAATATTGTTATTGTATCATAGGAAGAAGCCGATCTTCATCAGGCAGCTGTTTGATTTATGACGCGATTATCAAGTTAGTTCTAATAGCCACTAAATTATAAATATTTGATTTTATACACGGTTTTAAATTTTTAATCCCAGTCTTTGAATAACTATGTACACCTGCATCAAGATTATGAACACTTACAAATTAATCGCCCTTTTATAAATTCAATAACAGTCGCTGTTGATGTTGCTACACATTTTATTATAAAATTTCCGAATCTCCTAATTATTGATATTTTTTCAAGTACGCTTCATTTGATCGATACATTTTCAAAAATTTCATGAAGAATTCTTCTTCCACAGACAGACTACTGTAACTTGGCTGTAAGATTTTATTAAAGCAGCCAAGTATCGTGTGCCTACAGAACCTGATGTTTATGGTTAATCTTCCCTGAGGCTAATATTGTTTTGCAAAATTATGCTTAAATATGATTTTACATCACTGATTTTGATGACAAAGCCTGACAAATTCTTCGTAAACCGTTACATCAAACTGCTTAGATAACTAAACAATTTGATTATAAATTCGAAAAATAAAAATATCTTTTGCGAGTTATAATTAAAGCAGTGGTGCTAATTTTTTTTTATTATTAATCGTTTCATGATTGGTGATTTTTAAATTATATAATCTACGAGTGCAAACAGAAGTCCATATCACTTTTAGAGACACTTACTCTATTTAAGGTGAAATTAGCACAGCCGTTACAAGCGATTTACACTCGAAAGTGGTAATTGTGCATCTAAAATAGGGACATCCGAAATTTCCTTTCTGGTTTTATTGATAACGTGTGGCAAACCCTCTTTTCCAATTAACTTTTTTTAAAAATTTTCTGTATTAGTTTTTCTTCTAAATCACAAACTTTCTGAAAAGCATGCTGATTTTTGCAATATTTTAATATTTCTGCAAGGTAACCTGCCAAGTATCAAGGTATTTGAGAACTTCCCTTCAGGAAATTGATTGGAAGATTTAGTAATTTTATATTTATTAATTTTTCTAATTTTACTAAATAATTTTAGCAGTTATACTAAGGAAGGGTTCAATTACAACACTAATAATTGGTACTTGTAAATAAAAGTTATTTGTACAAAGTTTAGATAGCATATAAACCACTTATCCTAATGCAATGAACTCCTTGCAACTGCGCTGAAAAATACCTAAAAAATACAATCTACTCTTAGTCCAAACTTTACGCAGTTGTTAACCTTTTCAGGGCGCCTAATATTTTAACCCTCTCACTTTGCTTAAATAATTTTACTGCTAAATATTACTAGGCTTAAGAGAAATGAAATAAATGTTCTACTCGTAATAAACGAAGTGTATTAAATGCCAAACTTAACAATGTAAAATAAACAGAACGGTAGAAAGTTGTATGGCACCTAATCTAGCAATAAAAGATCACAATTCTGTAACAATGAGGTCCACCAAGATACTTGCGAAGTATCAGCAACCTTTAAGCGTTGGCTAGAATTTGGTAGTGTCTCTAGCAAGTTTGAACATTAATTTTTACGATTTCCGTTGTTTTAATTACTTTATCAACATCTCAAAATCTAATTACTTATTAACGCTTTTAAATAATTCTTAGATTGTTTTACGTCTTTAGGGTAACTCCCTACACTGACTAATCTAGCCAAATACATTATTTATTTTCCAAATATCGCGTAGGCTCCTTGGACTCAGACTAGGTTCGTTGATAGAAATAATGCTTACATAATATATCGGAAAAGAAGTATACGTTTCGTAGTCATTCCTTATGAGAAAGGAAATAGTTTTGCAATAGTTTTGCAAATATTTCAAATTTCTTGACTATCGCCGGTATTTGAACTTTTATTTAAAATTTGAAGGTTAAATTATTTATTAACGTACATTAGTTTTATTAAACTGTCATAAGAGGTTCTTCTCTATTTTACAATATTAATTTTTGTTAGCAAACATTTAAAACAACCTTAAATAATTTTAATTTCATGTCGATCCTAGTTATTTTGATTATAAATCGGAATGCACGCTTGATCACTACGATGTGTCGTACGATAAAAGCGATATACAATAAGTGTCTTATAAGATCATGCAAATTTTATCGCTTTATCTTACTACTTCAGTGTGCACTTCGCCTAAAAGTTAACGCACACCAGAGCAACAGTACGCGGATGATTTTATAAGTTACAATATACACATAATACTACGGTTAGCTTTGCTTTTGAACAATGGATATATGGTACGCTGGTGTTCACAACAAATCTGATTGTTGTATTCGAGGTACAACATTGCGTTGCTCTGCACTGGTGTGTACTGATCCTAATTTACCAAATAGGATTTAATTTAAATTTATATTTAATTTTAAGTTTAATTCACACGATTACGTTAACATAAGTTGTATTTAATTTTAATTTTTGTAAGATCAGATTACACTGCATGTGAATTTTGCATCAGTTTTTGATAATTTTTAATTTCGAATACAGACATTGTTTTCATATTAATTTGCATTTAATTTTGCCTGTTTTATGAGTTTCCGTCAGATCGTCGTTTTGTCATTTAATAAAAACTGAATGCGTTTCTATGGTGCATCCAATATTAGTGTACGTTCGCAAATGCCTGTATTATAACTTTATAATAGCACTTCGAGCAGGTTATACCTCCGATTTTAACAAGTATTCTTGTTTCTGAAGACCTTGTTTACTTTTTTTGTCACAATTGAAACTATTATTTATCGATTTAGGCACTACGTTGCACTGATTATGAAAATCGTAATAGGTAAGCCAAAGCACCCCGTCTTCGCCGAATTAGACATGCATCAGTATTTCTGTGCCAATCACTATTACAATATCCTTTTGACACACAAACGAAATAATAATCAAACATTACGGAAACTTAAAGGATATTTCGTAAAATTAATATCTAAACCCTTGTATTTTTGTGTATGCTAAACAGATTTTTTAAGCTCCTAAGAAAATCCAAGTTGTGATAGTTAAGTCGCTCCATGTATGAATCTGAGGGAACACCCACTTTTGAGATTACAAAATTCTACATAAAATGGTATCGTACCTACCTTAACCACATTGGTTACTTTTTTCAGATTGCTTGCATGTGATCCACTGTTTTATAAGAATGTTGCCACTGTTCGCTACCATATATGATATACTATTCGTCAGAACTACGCTTAAAAATGTCAAAATTAGTCCTAGCCAGTTTCGTTTCAGACCTGGTCATCTCAACATATAAGAGACAACGCTCTAGAGTTGAGATAAAATGCATGGCTGTAAGACACGTACGTGGTCGCGTAAACGTGAGAGATTTACAGTGCGTAGAAAAGCAGCCTCTTGCGTTAGACTTCTTCGGGAGCGGGTGCCTTATGTTTGTCAAAACACTTTTAGGATGGACGCGTCTAACAGTCACTTAATCATTTAAGAACAGCCTTTGTACATATTTTCTCAGGTTAATTAATTTCTTTTTAATTTAGGTTATAATATTCGTGGTAGGGATTTATTAAAAATAAAAATTATTTCGTTATATCTCATTTTAACGTTTTAGCCTTTTGGCTTTGCTCAGTCCAGAGAATAACTTGATCTGGGTTCGGATTTGTTCGCAGTATGACTTCGATTAGTTGCACTTTGTTTATATCAGTTTTATTTATACGTACTTTATAATTTTGGGTGGCAACTGTATATATTTATTTGGTTCTTTATCGGCCCTTTTAAATAAAAGCATTCTAACCTCTTTGTAGTAACTGCACGTCTATTTGTCAATTAGGTTCTAATTGTTTAGTTAACTATTAATCAAATTAATACTGTGGTTTTAATCGTCTATTAAAAACTAGATTTAATGCTGAATATTTATACAGTTTAAATACAATGCTACAAATACATTTGACGTGCAACATTCATTGAATGTTTTGCAGTATTTTATTGTGATTATTGGGACATTATTTCACTGGATTTTTAGGAGTAAGTTTGGATTAATTTTTATATTTGGAAGTTCTATACATAGTGGGGAATGGTTGGTTATGAATGCCTCGGAAAACGTCCTTAAACTTTTAAGTAATGTGCATGGGGAAGCAGTTGCTTATGAAAACTACGAAAAACGTCCTTAAAATTTCATAAGAAAATGATTCGATGTTAATTGTTTAAGTGTAGAGAACCCGAAATTATTTTATATCCAATTTTATCTAAATTTTTTAAATAAGGGCCATCTACTCCTTACCTCAAGTTTCATAATTAATTGTTTAGGGTCATCTACTAACTAATATTATAACTATTACAGTGTTCTGTACATAACATGTTTCCTGTATTTAATTAATAGTTTACAATTCACTTATATTTAGCTTAAATTCTTATTCACTAGTTGTCTCTACATATACTATTTTTAACTTAAATATCATATGTTTACATGTCAAATAATTGTATAAAATCTAGCAACGTTGCCGTATTCTCTGATTTCACTACTCTCAACTGATATCGCATCCACATCGCTCGGCAGCCGTTTAAAATAGAGTATGTGCTCGCGTTATCAGCCAAGTATGAAACGCGATTCGTTATCAGATTTTTAAACGCAAAGGACACTACGCTCACGACAATGCTCGCCCTCACGTCGTTAAGCTCACGATCGATCTCAACACGAAACTCGGATGGGCCGTCATCGATCGGAACACGCACCGAGTAATTATCACTTGTTGAAAACTCATTTGGCCGGCACGCATTTCAATAATGACGAAGAGTCGGAAGAAGAGGTCACGTTGTTCCTAAGGGACGGTATTAAAAAGCTACCGCACCGTTTGCCTAATACCTGGATGGTCAACGCGATTATGTCGAAAATGACTATATTTGTTTTTGAATCATCGTATTTTTGAATTCTTTAATTTTATAAACTACTTTTTTAGTTTAATTCGTTTAATTGCTAACCGATTTGGCGAAATATTATTTAGATATTTATTTTTTCTATATTTGTTACGTTTCTATATGTGCGTTAATAAAAGTATCTGGACTCATCAACTAACAAGTTTTTTCAGTTTTTTCAAGACTTGCTTTTCTTCATTATAAATGCGTATCGTGGTTGCTAGTAACATCCTATCTAATATTTGATGTTTAATAACTGTTTTGCTGATAGATTTATTTATTTTTCCTCTCCCTAACGTTTACTCTTACCCTTATATTATCGAAAATATCTAGTATAGTCGAGATGTATCTGGTTACTTGGTAGAAATCACCGATCTAGAGAGCCTAATCGCTAGAGAATTTGTCAACAGTGGTGTCTAGCTTCCACTCCATTTATAGATGGCCGAAAATGGTAGTTACCTTAAATTCTACATTCTTCTCTTTTTGTATTCATATACGGAACTTTTGGCGACTGATTTAATTTTAATTGTCAATTGTATTCAATTATACAGAATAATATTTTCAATTTTCAATTTGTATAGTTTTCTAATTTTAAAGATTATTTGGAATTTCGAACATAAGTCTCTTTATGCATTTAAAATAGTTATTTCATTTCAAGATGTAATATTTGGAGAACATATTAGCCAGTTAAAATTTTATAGGTTCATCTTTGCTTATGTGACAATTTTTAATTATATTTCCTGCCACCTAATAATTCATTTTTTGATTTATTTGATTACTGATGTTGATTGATGAGCTTCAATTTTGTATCTATAGTTTATCGCCAAATTATTTCTTGTAATTCTGATACCATTCATGATTACTTTAGAAACCAGGTTCACTATGTTAAACACTTCATTTATCAGTTACTCCTAGAATTTGAAATAAAATTAAAATGTAATCACTTGATTATACGCTACAATTTATTGAGTAAATGTCTGTTATCTTTGATTTTCTATTGTCGCATGGTAATTTGCAATGTTTTACTCTTACAAGATGTGATAAACTTTTGTTATTTAAATTCATCGTCACGTATGACTTTATAATAATTCTTGTGTTTTCACCATTCATATATGGGTTATATTCAAAAAGTTGCATTACCAGAGCTCACAACAAAATGGCGTGGTGCCCACTTTTTATTGTTTACTTATTTACTTATTTCTACTCGACCGAATTCCTTCTTAGTTAGCACGAATAATTTGTGTTCGTAACAATTGTCATGAGGCAGTATACTGTCAGCAAAGTTTAACGTATCAAAGCACAATGTTCCTTTGTTAAATTAAAATATTAAATATCTAAATGAATAAGAAAGTATTTAATTATACATAATCTTGAAATGGAGGTGTAACCTGTCATCGCTCATTTAATTGTATATTTATGAAAAACCATGGACACCGCTATTAGTCCGCATTTTAATTTGGAAAGGTTACTTAAATTAATGAAAAATTAGCGGAATGCTTAAGAATTAAACAAATTTATAAACATTTAATTTTAATTAAACTAAGATCAGATACTCGAAATATTTTGATATCATCCTTTCAAAATATGAACTCTTTTTTTAATTCTATCTTTGGAATGCTCGCTTTCTTATCCTGAATATTTTGAAAAAAAAATTACTCTGTCTAATTTAATTCGCCACTGAATTAGTGTTGTCAGTCGCCGTTAATTTATTCTGAAAACACAGATTAAATCTAAGCAAACGTTTTGTGACAGAGAAGAAATTCATTAAAGTGATGCACTTTTACGATTTACCATGTAAATTAGAAATTATAAACTACAAAGTGTAGTGAATTATATTGCCAAGTTTTCAATTAGCAAGATTTGTAATGACTTTTGGAATATTACCCTTTATTGATGCATGTTGTCCTTGAATTTCATTTAATCTTGCCGTAGAGATTGCATTCATATATTACAATGTTGTAATTAAAGAAATTAGAGTAATTGTATCGAATTAGTGCATGTGACTACCTAATACACGTTATTCTAGCTTTTAATGATCATTTAACGCAATGACATCTAAAAGCAACAGCAAATTAATCAAGACCTGCCTATGACGTATAATTTATTCAGTGAAAAATGGAATAGCTTGGATTGGGCGCACCGTTAGTTTTAAATACATGATTAGCAAGGTATAAAGTTGCTAAATAATGGTATACGATTATAATCAAATAATTATGCGCTAGTTATAATATTTAACGTTTTATAAAATGTTACATTATTTAATTTTTATCCTACGGCGTTTTACAAAATTTTGTTTTAGCAAATTACTGCAATTGACCTGTCAGAACTTACGTTTTCATTAGCGAACCTGCCCAATCTGTATACATATTCGCCGTGGCCTACTTTCTACCAGTTTCCTTTTTTCATTGTCAAATCAAATAACTAATGATTCTTAAAGCATGTTTGCTACGCAACATTCTTGTTCCGCTCAATTTCGCTCCATTAATATTTTTTTTAATTTTACATTTATTCCAGTCCAGCTGAATAAAAAAACAGAATTGCTCCAAGGTCATTTCCCCACTACCAAACCTACTGTTCAATTGTTCATAATTAATGACACTGTCCATTTAGTTACGTACCCGAATAAATTCGATAATTAAAAACAAGATAATTAATTAAAATAAATCAGGTAATAAATTTGGTGGCCTTAGAAATCACGATTTAGGCCTAAATTACATAGGTGCACTAAACGTAAAAAGTTACTGAAAAGATGCTGAATGATTTATTTTTTTTGTAAGGATTTACATATGTGAACTGTTATAAATGTTGGTGTAAGTTGCCACAACAATATTCAGCCATCTTTGAAATAAAACCACCCAATTTAACGGAGTTGGCAAGAATTGCGAAATATTGAATTGTAATCCATCCTACTTATAGTGGGTTACTATAATAAAACTAATTACGCTGTCTTCCCACTGAAACCATATTTTATTCAAAAGGCAGATAGAGGAAGTAAAAAGGGGTTTGAGTACATAGGCGTTAGTTTCTGAGAAATTTAAATATAAAGTTGGGCATTCGATTAACTGTACGGTAAATACCGTATGAATAACATCCAATTAATTAAGAGGTCGTGGATGAAGAATGTAAGTCACGCATCATTATTACATGTGTTTTATTATAAATAATTATGCAATATTAGTTATATATAACAAAACAATACAAAAAATTGTTTCTTATTTACTATAAAATTCAGACATTCTTGTACAATGTTATAGGTAAAAATTAGTGTAAAAGTATTATAAACGTAAAATGTAAATCATTTTATATTATGTATATCTGCGGGAAAACATAATTGAAAACGTAAAAAATTTCGCGTTCGTTTAACAACTACGCATAATCAAACGTTAGCTGTATTTTTAAATTTCAGAACACACGATTGAATTTTTGTTGCACAAAATATCTGGACCGTTTTTGATCATTTCTTTATAATACAAGAGACTGTGTAAGACAAATTATTATTCCATACAACGTTCACTACGTGTTTCCAATGTTTCCAATTCGAATTTTCACCCACAAAAATGTATAGGAATGCCTGAATTTTATAATAATCAGATAAACTTGCGTTTGTTAATGTAAATTTAATGTTATCATATTGTATTATATACACAAAATTTAAATTTCAAAAGAGTTACTGCATATTAAATTAAATAAATGGAAAGTTTTTATAGAATTTTTTATATTTAAATATATTTAATATTTCTTAAAGTATTTACGGATAATAAAACTTATATTTATATACATTCATTACATTTGTAAGCAATGCTTGCCTAATTTCATCGAACCTCTATATATACCAATCATTTACTAATTTTAATGAAAGTTCGTTAGTAGACTAAAAACCGCCCAGTGCACTAAAAGACTTCCATTTTTAGCTTATCACGGAACATATGGTACATAATGCCATGGGAAGCTATTGCAACCGACATGACAATATTTTAACTATGCAAAGATCATTGATGTAATGAAAATACTGACTACTGACGTTGTAGTGACTCAAATCGCATTATTTTAACACTTGTGCAGGATCTGTTTTAAAATCCAATGT
Organism: Phrixothrix hirtus; assembly: GCA_024586415.1. Lineage (NCBI taxonomy): Eukaryota > Metazoa > Arthropoda > Insecta > Coleoptera > Phengodidae > Phrixothrix > Phrixothrix hirtus. Next base: position 629 of record JAHWXV010056485.1, on the reverse strand, counting down.
ACAAAAGCCTGTACAAATTTAAAGCAACTTTGTGTTTAAACGTTTGATATCTTTGATTTGTACGTTCCTTCTCCAAGCAATCGGCTATTAATTTTTTTGGCGAACTCGTCCTCTCAAAGTCAGTTATTCAAAGTTTAATTAAACTAATATTGCATATGCAGCGAATGTTAAAATGTTTACAATTGTTTACAAATAATTTGCGAGAACAAACCGAATGTACTAGTACTGCAGTACAATCCTTTCTGGGGTTTAAAGCCAAAAATTACTTGGGAAATCTTTTGCCAATTCCTCAAACGTTTTAGACATCAAATTATACAAGCTATGTCTTTTATGTTATAGATTATTATTAATTTTAATTAAAGATTATTATTTTAATACCTCACGTTGGGTGTTCCTATATTTATATGCTATATCTATTTGATTAAGCAATTAATCTATAATTATTATGATTGTTTTGAATGCCCCGCGTTTGTTGTTCATATAATAAATGCGTTCTATAAATTGCTATATTTAATTTTGAATTCTATTACTTTTCCCGTACTTTTCTGGTTTAAACAATTGTATACGTTTTTATTTCACTAACAAACCTTAATTTTATTTGTAACAGATTCGCTACCTATTCTTTATTT
>JAHWXV010056414.1:0-12773 GCA_024586415.1 Phrixothrix hirtus | reverse complement strand
ATTAAATTCGCTTTAATAATATTTTGATAAATACTGTTAATTAATTATTGAAATAGCAAATAAATCCTAAATAGTTCATAATTAAAAATAAACCGTTACAGTCCTTCGAATCGCCTAGTTTTACCACATTTCAAATTATTACTTCATCCAAAACTACCATTATATCAACACCAACTACTACTATATATTCCTAAAACCTGCGGCATCAAAGAAAGCGGCAGGTTTACTATTACCAAATTTAAACAATGAACAATTTAAATTTAATGCTTGGAGAGATTCCTTTTGAATTGGTTAATTGATTTACACACACTGGACATACCGATGAAATAATTTATATCATTGAGGGACTACAAACGGCAAAGATAAGAAAACTATATGTGCATTAGGAAATGGTTCAATATCTGCACGACATTCGCCAAAGAATTGCCCTTAAATCGCTTACATTACTACTAAAAGTAACAATTTCGCTTCTGGTATTAAAACAATTAGTACTTTTAGTAGTTTGCAATTCCAAACTGTAATATCCAAGTACATCAAAATGTCTTTTAAGAATTTATCCACTTAAATGTGCATTACAGTAACGACTTTTGTTTAATGGCTTCGCAATATCACCAAGGTGTATAATAACCTTTGGCTGAAGTTTTGTAACTAACTGTATGCCGAATCGGAAATCAGGATCTAAAATTATACATTATCATCAGCATCTTGTGTCAATACTCTTCCTTCTATACCGTTATGGCGATTACCACTTAAATGTATAGATGTAATCGTGACACATATTCTCGACAACCTCCATAATAAGTCCGTGCTATAAATTATTTATTTTAAACTATAACGGATAAATTAGATTACCTATTGTAGATGGTTGACTCGGATTTGAATGAGTATTCGTTTCTTTGTTAATCGTACAAATGATGGCATTAAAAATTGTTTCATAAACTACTACACTATCTCACTAGCGTTAATGAAAGATCCTGAATTACATTTCCTATTTCCCTTTCACCGACATCTATAAATGTACTTTTACCATTTGTAATTATTTTGGAAAGGTAACGTACTACTTCCAGAACGGCGACTGTTTACAGCATTGACTGCTTTCATTCGTATACCACCATCTATGTACATTTATTTTAACAATTTAAGCAAAACCTTTAATTTTCGTACCACTCTCGGGTGATGGGCGTCTTGGAGCTAAAGATGTTCTTATGCGTTTATGTAAAGCAACAATCCTTTGACCTATAGAAATTCAATATGATACGCATTACATAACAGATTTGTCAAACTTACCCCGTTTAGATGAACACGAATTCTATCTATGTATAAAGAGGCTGTTGTATCTTGAAAGCTGTTGACTGCAAACATCATAGTGCAGAATTTTAAATGAACTGTTTCCTAAGCCCCACAAAACACTATTATATGAAATCTGAAGCATAGAAAATTATACATCTTTCGAAGCTTGCTTTGTCTTACCCTGCAGATCTTTACTCCAAGGAGAGTGCATCATGCGAAGCTAGAAGGTGGGGAATGTTCTAGTACTTCGTTTACACCCCTAGGTGGAAAAAATATGGAGAGCAAGTAAAAAGTGAGACGGACACACGAATAGTTACCGAAGATCCCTAAATATGGTATTCTGTCAATCTAACGTTTCGATCAACCTGACTTTCTTTTGTAAGTTAGTAACCAAAGACTCCTTATGATTTATAATTGGCCCAGTTACTGAGAATGATCCTCTCCCTGTTCGTTCTCCTTATTACGTATCGCCCTTTTGAAGAAAACGCACTTGGTTCTCTCCGTTGAGATGCTTTGTTGGCTTATCCCCACCTCACTTCTTGGTCAAAAATGCGACCCTTTTTAGCATCTATCGCAACTGCTGGTGGTGGATTTTCCGGAGAAGACGATAATGATAAAGGAAGGGTATCCTTATAGCCCTCTCAACCTCTCTTTAACACTACGGATCTCATTTCCTCGGCTACACCGTCTTCGTGTCGTAAATGTGAATGTGGGCTTTTCGAACAAACAGTTCCACAAGTATCTGATGAAGTCGCCGCAGTTACTTCATCATCTTCCTGTAGTAAAGGGCAACAGCCACGAGTTGGATGGCACGTATCACCATCAGATCATTACTATCGTCTAGCAAAGCAATTTGAGGCAAGCTGATGTGAGAGGATTGCAGGATCTGATGGATCAATCGCTCCATTCCGATCGATAAACTGTTACCTTTCGCTTACATAGTGTTCGCCTATACCGAAAGACAACCAATGGTGTTGCTATTCTCCATTACCTGACGCAGAGGTAAATCACGGTCCCCTTCCGAATTTGCAAACTGGCTAGCAATATCGAAATCCATAAGGGGCGATGGCGCCACTTCGTTTGTTACTTGAACGATACCGAGAGTCCTTATCTGAAGAAAAGACATTGATTGCATGGAAAAAGAATCGTCGTCTTTCGGTTTAATACTGTGAAAATCAAGGATGTTGACTCGGTTCTTTTTTTGTACCTACAATACTTCTCTATCATCATAGTAATTACTGGTAGGAATTCCAAACGCCGCGCGCCGATGCAAGTTAAAACAAATTTTTGCATTAAATGACTACTTATATTCGCTTGTGAGAAACTTTCTTCTTTAAAGACAAGCTTGTCATCCTGGAAGCACTACCTTTGCCAATACCACTAGTTTAGCACCATTAATAGGAGACGTTCTTAGTTTAGAAATGTTGCTTAAATCCCTGAATACCATAAATCACCATAAATAACGATCATGTCATCAAATTATAAACTGTAATGTTTCCGATTATTGATTTGAATTCATTGACTATCTGCATATTAACAATAAGTAAACTTCTACGGTCAATGAACTTTGTTACCTAAGTACATTAATTTCAAAAACTCTTAATTGCACTTTTGGTTAATGATTTACCAATTTATAATGTTATCTATAGTATCACTAATTTGCAGCTTAACAATAAATAACACGAGTATGGAAACATTTTTGTAATTACATATGTTTCAAGTAAGTCTGTTACGATTCTAATCTAATGTTATATGCAATTGTATCTAATTCTTTACATTTAACACGAGTACAAATGTTAGAGGTTCCTCGAATTGTTCTTCTTTCGGTAATGTAAGAACAAGAAGTCAAACAAACGTGTTAAAGCATTCCTCTATTTTATTTCAGTAATGTGTGTATTGTGCATGTTATACAATAATGAACAACACAAAATGTTTGGTTCAGGATAATTAAAAAATAGTAATTTAAATAGGAAACAAATATGTAACTGGTGGTTTCGACGATAATACGGAAATCAGTGAATAATTCAAAGAACGAAATAAAACTTAACACCAGTAGACGTATAGAATTTTCAACAACGACTACGACGTTTATGAAGGGATCAACTTTATTGGTTGACATCATGCAAAGTCGGCCATGCGTTTATATTTTATAACTTAAATAACGACAATACTTGCATCCTTATACGTGCTGGGCCTAAAATTAGTAATACCTACCAAACAGTGCGAATATAAAGTCGAGAAGCATTTAATTAGGCTTGAGTTAATGGTGGATTTTAATAATGTGCAACTATTAAGACAATAAAAATGTTCTAATAATGTCATATCGTAATTCTAATATACATTCTTGATCCCAGATGTGGAGGGGCCATTGAGCGATGTCCTGGAACCAATTATGGAGGTGTAGTTGGCCGTTATCAATGGCCCAATTGTACAGCAGTCGGTGGCAGGTGTTCGCGACCTAAATGTGGAATGAGGTCATCGACCTACCCTTGCGACACAATTGTGAATCCAGTACCCTTCTTCGCCTAATACTTTTATCATTTTTTAATGGTTACGTATAGGATACGATAAGGAATTTTTCACAAGGGGAATATTCTTCTTAGCTTAGAACTACCCTCACATTTGCTGGGTAAAATTTGTCGCACTATTACCGAACCGCCCTATATGTACATATTACGTGCAACTGGTTCACGATTCACACAGTTTTATTTGGTTAGTTGTTGAAAATACGATATATGGCACTCTAGAGCTTCTCAAGAACATTATTACTTTAGCTTGTTTACGAGGATTGTGACACTTTTGCCCTTCCTAGGATAGCTTCGTTCTTGTATTAATACTCCAGCGGTTTGCATTTGCCCTTAAGGTCATAGTCAAACATTAGCGTTTAATATTCAATCGACTATTAGTTTAAGAGTTTTGCCATACATCTCCAAAGATGAAGAGGCACAGCGGACTTGTTACAGTTATTGAAGTGTTAACAGAAATTTCAATAGCCAGTTTTCTTTCACGTTACTCATTTAGTTATAGTTGTTCAAAGCGCGAAGAGCACTGATCTTCAAAAGTTTTATCTTGCCACAATCTACCTTGCTTTTAATTGACAGTCATTCAGCACTTAATTTTCAATGCGGAAAATTACTTCAAAGATTAGCATTTCAATAGACTGTCCCTTATAAACAACATTTGTCAAATTTGTAGGCACTTGATGCACGTGTCAGCAAACTCACTGTCAACTAACAACCAATGTCTGTCATATACACTTCACAGAAAAAGAACAAGTTGGTAAACTACAGTGATGCATGTACTGTTCCCACAACGCTTACAAAAAAATATTAGACTAACTCATAATGAAACGTCTCTCGTATTTTGAAGGATTTAGCAAAATAAGATTTTATTGCAAAGTTTTCGTGGTAATATTTTTATAAATATCAGTTAATAAAACTCATACGGCATAAAATTTTAATAACTTTGTTTAATTTGTATTTATGAATATATAACCTCAACCGATAGCGCATAAGCAGGATAGATTAAAGTTGTATCTTACGAAAGGTAAAAAAATTATTTTCGTATCTACTTTCATATTTAAAAGTTCTATTCATGAACGTTGAATACATCTTTATACTGTCGAATTATATAAACATTGGTAGGCAAATAGAATCGTGCATGCCGGGTAAAACATGTTACTGAGGGTACAATTATCACAAAGGACTGCCATTCTGGTATTCGTTAATATATTTGTTTATGTACATAATTTATATGTATCATGCTAGAAGTGAATTATGAAGGATGCTTGCATGATTCCAATATTTAGGTAAATATTTAAAAATCCTTTTAATATTATGTAAAGGAAATTCAAAGTATGAAGTACTTTCTGATAAGCTTTTAAAGTTATTATGTTTTAGTAAATAGACATTTCTTGAATAGGAAGGAACGGTTTGAACTATTGTACAGAATTCTGTACTGAATGCAGTTCTTTTTATTCTCTTGTGCTGTATTATTGATGGGTAAGAGGCTTTGTCAATGTTATTGATTCGCTTGATGTCAAATATTTATATTATTGTATTTACTAATTGGAGCAGTTAGAAGTGACCTACACGTTGATTGATTATGACGCATACTTCAACTTCACGAAAACTTTATTGACTAATTGTTAATTAGATTTGCAATTATTAGATTTAAATGAAATTCATTATGTTTTGGTTTAATTATACCGTCAATTAGTTTCTTAAAACTTTATCATTAAACCATAAATATGTTTTTGGTTACAAACCTTAGGAATTTTCCTTTTACAAAGAATTCCTTTGCTATTGCATACATGTATGTTAGTAGATATACATGGCTGATTCAGTAACACCCCCACACTACAACGTCAAATATGTATACCGGATGGTTCAAAATTATATACAGGGTGACTCCAAAAAATATACCGGGTGCGTTAAAATAAATTTATATTTAAAATGGCGGATTGAATCAAAATGGGGGATTCGGCCATATTAGAAATTCAGGGGCAATCTAAGGACCTTTGGTGCGAAATCTTCACCAACTTCGATTTTTCGGCGGCCATCAATGATTTTTGGCTGCCATATTTGATTTTAACGGTCACCATCTTAGGTTTTATGGTGGGAATATTCGAATTTGGGTAAAATATAGTTATTTTTGTTGGCTATATTCGATTTATATGGACTTTTGTAGTACCTGATGATGGTTTATAAATATATGGACGAAACGTTGTAATATTGGTGCTAATATATGATCACCGCGTATATTGGCTTTTAGCTTGGATGACCCTGTATATTATATTGTTTGCAAGAAACTTAGCCTGTGGCAAATACATATCTTACCACTTATTTCTGATTAAGTAAACAAGTACTTTTGACTTTCGATTTCTGAAAATTCCGTGGTAGAGCAGCAAGTGAACAGATGAGGTATAAGGCGGGATATACTTTTCAAGAGGCCCCTTTTGGATCAAATTTTAAATAAAGGAGTTTACGCCTTTTATTTTCAAGATTACAAATCTTCTAGAGATTATCTAATATCATTTTTAATCCTATAATGTTCGATATAATGTAATATTTAGATTAAACATAAGATTAATCTTTCGACATACTTTTGATTAAAAACCCATTGCTAACGTTATTTTTCGATGTCTGTGTTAGACCCTTTTCGGCAGCATAAATGCATTTAATACAAAATATTGAAATTACCCATGCCTAAGGGCGAATAGATATTTAAAGGACGGGATTTTATCTAATTACATTTTAGATATGATCATTGTTTTCTTATATCTTATTTGGAAGAATTGTCACAAAGATTAAAATACGGACGAAGGAACTTATTTTGATTCAATACAGTTCTGTACGTAAATTATTAAATTGTGTTTAATACGCAAGTTTTTAAGCTAGTATTATTTAATTTCTATTTAGATTTTAGATATCATTGTTTTGCCATATTTATTTAAAATAATTAAATGATCATTGTATATTACATTGCTAGCCTAATTCCTCTATCATTTTCAATTCTCATGTAAAATTAGATCAATAATGTTAAATAACTTAATATGTTACTGCTAAAGCGAGAATAAATTCCCAGTAAACAACAATGAAGCTAATTGTAAAAATCGGTGTAAGACAACACACGACTTTCTCGTACGTACATAGATATACAAATATGTAAATGTTTATAAATGATTAAAATAGAATTTACGTTTATTTTGGCAACGATAGCTGTAACGGTCGCTCATCCAAGTTACTGAATACGCGAAACCCTGCTTAATTACAGAGATTTTCTCTGATAACTCGCTCCATCGCATATTTTCAGGAAAATACCTAAGTTCACGTGAAAGAATGTCAAACGTGTAAGAACCGTAGAAAGTTTCAAAAAAATTGTTACATCCGTTTTGGAGAAAATCGCAAAAACTTGAAGATCGTAAGAATGGCACTTCCGGTCATTGGATTAGAACTACATTCTTGTTTGATGTACAAAAGATAATAAGCTTAAATATAGTTTATTATTTTGGTATGAAATTTGATTTTGAGATATTTTGTTCACAACTAAATCTCTAAGTACTTCCAGTTACTCCGATTTTCACAAATGTATTAGAGAAACTCCTTGGTTAATTTAAACTAAATTAAAAAATTAAGAAATATACTAAGTTTTAAAAAATCGTTAGGGCCGATTTCAAGAAAACCGTGAACACGAAAAATTCGGAAAACATCTAAAAATAGCAGAAATAAATGGTACTTCAGGTAAACCAAATTCAATCAAATTTTTGATTTCACATACAAATGCGATTATGATCTCTAATATAAATTTTCATCTAGGGCTTCCAGTTTCATAGTTATTTTATTCAGAGCTAACGGTGACATTACTTTCGGTTACTTGATTTACGAAAAATTTTCTAAGTAACCTCCTTGATTATTTGGAAAGGTCTAAAATTTCTAAGAAATACGATAAATTTAAAAAAAAGTTACTGCCAATTTCAAAAAATCTTTTGGAAGGAAAAATTCGGAGAATTACTAAAAATGACAGAAATAAAGTGCCATTTCCGGCTATTAGATTTTAACCAAATTCTTGAGTTAGCACACTAATACAACTATAACCACAAATATACATTTTCATTTATCTAGATCTTTTAGTTTCATGATCATTTTATTCAGATTTAACGGTGAAAGTACTTCCGGTGTTTTTGAGAAACCACCTAGATTATATGCAAGGGAATTAAATATCTAATAAATATAGGAAATTTAAAAACAATCCTTGTAGCCGATTCAGAGAGTCTCAAAAAACCAAAAAATGACAAGGGTAAAGTGGCATTTCCGGTTATTCGATTTTAGTGAAATTTTTGCAGTCGTGTGCGACGATAGATAGAAACCCAATATCAAATTTATCTTATGTAGATCTTTTTGGTGTCGAGTTATCGTGTTCACAGACACTCATACACACACACCCACGCACTCATGCAGGCACGAACGCACGCACGCGCTAAAATTTGGATATCGAAGATTTTAGTCGAAAAAAATACTTTCTTTTTTACCTATATTTCATATAGGGCGAGAGAGTACCTTATAGTAGTAATGATGAAATCCTTATTAATCTTGTAATTTAAATAGAAAGATGGCGTTCTGTGTAGAGCGTGCAGCTTGTTAGTATATGATCAATTGTGAAGGCGACGTTGCAGTGTTCACGCATTGGTTTTCTACTCCCTGACAGTAAGTAACTACGTATTAGTCAAGTATGACCATTTCGTAATCTGCATAATATCACAGTCCGTCACGGCAAGACAAGTTTACAGGGATAATTCTGCTTTTAACATTGGGTTTAATGAATTTAAGCCTTCCTTGGTATGAATTCCACATGTTTTGCTACCATGAATTTATGATATCGGCAATATACCTATTAAGGTCATGCATAATCGTTGTTACCCCTTCATCTGGTTCTCGCCCATCACCATGTGATTTTGCTGCCTTGTCAGCCTTCTCATTGCCGCTAACACCAATATGACTGGGTATCCAGAGAAAGTGAATTACTTTACCTTGATTTAAGGTATAGTTACTTTGTGCTATCATGTTAACCGTTATTCAATCCTTGACAAAAGAGTTTTCTAAACTAGTAAGGACCCCTAAAGGGTCTAAGTAAATTACGAATGACACTTCGTCAGAGTTCTTGCAGAGAAGTAGCACCTGTAATAATACAGTTCTGCTTTATAATTGCTGCACCAGTTTGGCAGGGTCCATGCATATGTTTGGTTATCCACCATTATTGCTGTACCTACCCCATTTGAAATCCTGGATCCATCTGCATAAATTTCTTTATTACAATTTAGTTCATGACGTAGATTTTCAAGAAGGTTTAGAAAAATTGGTGTGGTCGTCTCGCTTTTTTTATAAAATAGATGTCCAGTGTGTACCTTAAAAGTATTTGGTAACCAAGGCAGGATTTCGAAGGGACTGATAACTGGGTCTGATAAGTGTGCATTCGGCCTTTCTAGGGTTACTATGTACCTAACTGCTACGGATCAGGCCATTGTAGGTCTATTTCTATATTTATCTAGCGTCATTTCAATCTCTGCCAAATGGCAGTTCAGATGTCTTGGTAAAGATTTTACTTTTGTAATGTATTTCAACGTGTTCTGTAAGAACTTGTACTGCAGATGAATCCCACTGGTATAACAGTTCACTGTACTGTTGTGCGGTAAGGACAAGTAGCCCATCGTAAACTCATAAGCTGTAATTTATGTAAGCACCTTAACACTGATGGCCGACTGAGCTGTCAACTATACATCCATATTAAATACAGGACAGTATTACAGATTTGTATATTTTAAGAAGTGAGTCACTACTCGCACCCCATTTCGCAAATGCAAGGCATTTTATGGTGTTGAAACTTTTCTGACAGTTTACTACCAGTTGCAATATCTGTTCATGCCAATATAACCTACGGTCGAGGATAAGACCTAGAAATTTTATCGTGCCATGGATCGGTATAATTTACCCTGATAATGTTAAGAGAGGATCCCCATACTCCGTCCTCAAGCCGCAAAAATGTAAGCATTTGATTTTTTCAGCGGAGAAATGATACCCTATAGATTGCGCCTTTTCGCTCAACCGATCAATTTCATCTTGGAAGACTTTTTGGATATTATCAACGGAAGTGTCGCTACTATATATAACTAGATCATATGCATACATACACCTGGATACATTGAGGCTGGTATTTACGATAAGCAAGTTACATGCTATAAGGTACATTGGTGCACTAAGCGAAGATCCTTGCGGAATCCCTGTTTCTAGTAACCGCATGGATGACCTGGCATATCCTAGCCTCACACCAAAACGGTGCTCTGCTAGGAAACTACGTAGGAATGGATTCCACGTATACCTCATTTATAAAGTTGCCTTAGTATGTGCTAAGCCTCCAGGTTATATTGAAGGTTTTGTCTATATCAAACGTTACCGCAATCAAATGTTTTCTATCTATAAAGCGTCACAAATCGCATTCTCTTGCACCACAAGTGCATCAAGAGTGGAATAGTTTTGTTTAAATCTGCATTATTCGGTAGACGGTAACCCTTTTGCTTCTAACCACTATACGAACCGGTAGTTCACCATCTTTTCTAGTAATTTGCTTAAGCAACTCGTAATTGGCACAGGATTTACGAAGCAAGTTTTCAGTAAATGTTTGGCGTGGAATTATTTTGAAAACCAACTCGTCGGACCTTTCATAATGGAGGTTCGATTAATAGATGATAGTTATCTTTGCCTCTTACAAGAATATCTGCTCATCCTTATAGAAAAGTTCAGATATGGTCTCAGCAGGATGCTGTACCATATCATTTTTATACAAAGGTAACTGCATTTTTATATACTTTATTTCCCAATGGTTGGATCGCAAGAGGTGGTCCCCCTTTTGGCCTCCTACGTCATATGATCTAACATCTCTGGACTACTTTCTTTAGGTTCTCATGAAGTCTTTACTTTATGCGGAAAAATCTAACTGTAGAGATCAACCCATTGCCAGAATTATGAATACTGCAGTAGAAATAAAAAATTCTCCTGGCATGATGGAGCGAGTTGTTAGGTCACTGCTTCGTAGGGCTAGACTTTGTATTCCATCTGGAGGAGAACATTTTGAATAGAATGTGTGAAAAACATTTGATAAATAAAGTTTGTTTTGATTTTCTATTTATTGCGCCAGTCTGCCTTGCAATCGCTGTACTACGTTTGAGAATCATTTTCGCAACCATGTTATAAACGAAAATGAAATTCTTAATGCAATAAATAACCTGAAAGTGAAAAGATCCATTGGTCCGGATAATTTACCATCTTATGTTGTTAAAGGCTGCTCCAAATCTTTAATAAAACCATTAACATACATATTTAACTTATCATCAAGATCAAACAAATTCCCTAATCTATGGAAAGTATCTAAAATCTGTCCCATATTGAAAAAAAAAGAACGGAATAATATTTCGAATTATAGACCCATTTCCATAATTTGCCTACCAGCTAAAATGTTCGAAATGATATTACACAATCGAATTTGCAATAATGTAGTTAAGAAAATTGGTATTTATCAACATGATTTCTTCCCAAAGCGACCTACTTTGTCGAACCTTCTTAACTTCAGCGAACACGTATATAAAGCTTTTAACGCAGCTCATCAAGTTGATGTTATTTATACTTATTTTGAGAAGCCCTTCGATAGAGTCGATTATAGTAATCTGACCATGAAATTACATAAATTAGGTTTTCATGCTTCACCCCTAAATTTTTATATACTTACATCTGCAAAATAGGCAACAGTGTGTATTTTGCAATGGGTATACTTCGCAAGTTTATACTGCAGGTACCGGCGTCCCGCACGGGTCTAACTTAGGACCTTTATCACTTTAAGTCTATGTAAACGACATATTACAATTCATTAACTTTTCAAAAAATTGTTATTTGCCGATGATTTAAAAATATACTCTATTGTTCAAAATTCAGACGATTACTTAATGCTACAGAGAGATATTAATAACATTCTACAATGGTGCAAAAATAAAAAGTTATATTTCAACACTAATAAATGCTGCTTAGTCATCTACAGTAGAATTTCCGCAGTAGAATATAATTATTATATGAGCAACCACAAACTTGAAAAGAGAACTCAAATTAAAGATCTTGGTGTAAGGTTTACTAACAAATTCAATTTTAATTGCAGTATCTCTAATATCATCAACAAATCCTTCAAAATTTTAGGCTTTATTAAACATAATTCCATATTATTTAAATATCCCTCTACATTATTAAAATTATACAATACTTTAGTAAGACCTAATTTAAAATATTACTCATTGATTTGGAGTCCATGGCAAAATTATCTCCTTGAATCTATAGAAAACATACAAATCGAATTTATGAAATATTATGAATTTAAAAGAACTCGCTCGTATCTTAATCAAGATACTTTCAATTACAATTATGTCAGAAATATGGTATCACTTCTCAAACTCAGATTACATACCTATATAAACTTCTTAACAATTAAGCAGATAACTACGAATTACTAAAAATGATATACATTAATGTTCCCAAATCAGGTCTCAGAAATGTTAATAGGTTTTATTTACCTACCCTCAAATTATGCTGTAACTCGCCTTTATACAAAGTTTGCAGTATGACCAATATGCCAATTAGACGTACCAATTTAGATTTGTTCAGTACCAATATTAATACTATTAAAGAACTAGTTGAGCTTAGTAAACCAGTTCATTTAATTAACGTTTGAGCGTCATTGTATGTACATCCTAATTATTTGACAACATTTATATATGCATATATTTTTATTTTTATACTGTTTGTATAGTATTTGTATATTATAGCTCTGTATTATTGAGTATTTGATGGGTTCTTAACTTACTGGCTCTAACTAACTAAAACAATAAATAAATAGATAATAAATATATATATATATATATATATATATATATATATATATATATATAT
>JAHWXV010056384.1:0-13955 GCA_024586415.1 Phrixothrix hirtus | reverse complement strand
TATAAAGGTTTAGGTCCCTTTAAGACCTTACATCGCTTTTAACCTAAACGAAAGTGTGGCGCCCATTGAACTTAATCACTTCTGGAATACTACGATAATTAATTCAATTTAACAGCTGCTTTCTGTTCTGTTTTTGACGAGTGTAGTGGAAGACCAAAAAGACCATCAGACCTACCCTATTCTGCCGATAACTTTAGAGCTAGACGGTCAAAGATTTTTTGTCACGTTTCTAATAAATACACTCATTCAAATTGCTACGTGGCAATCTCAGCAAAGAATTTTGTGGAGATATCACCTCCAGGAAACTCTACAGGCATATAATTTAAATACCATCACTTATTGCACAAAGTCAGCCAGTTTCTTGGCCATTAGATGCCTACATCAACTTGGCATTGATAGTAAAGACACCAGTCATCTTTTTTCACGAATAATCCTCAAAGATTTTTACGTTGATGACCTTTTGACAGGGTCTCACGATCAATCCGAGGCACAGCGCCTATGCCGAGAGTTACCCGAAATTCTTTCTTCTGGCGGTTTTCACCTCAGGAAATGGATTTCGAATAATCCTCTAGTACTAAAGGACATCAACCACGATGACGTCCACCCGCATTTGCCCAAGTTCAACTGTACTGAACATACTGCTACTTTAGGCCTTTCTTAGTCTTATAAGAATGATTCATTAAGATACATCATTGCTTTTTCAAGTGACCAGGTTACGAAAAGATCAATTTTCTCCGAAATTGCGCGCATCTTTGATCCTCTTGATATATTAAGCCCTTGTACGATCGCAGCCAAGATAATTTATAGTAACTTTGGTTACAACGTCTAGGTTGGGATGATCCCATACCAGAAGACATGTCCACACAATGGACTAATTTCCGGGCAGAGCTCGTCCAGCTCAATAGCATAAAGATCCCCCAACGCATTACTCCTTCAAGCCCGAAAATATAGTTGAAATTAACTTCTTTTCTGATGTCAGTACATTGGCTTATGGATCTTGTGTTTATATTCGTTCCAAAGAAGCAAGTGGAAATGTAACATGCCGGCTGTTTTGTGCTAAAGCCAAGGTAACCCTTAAAGTCATTGACAATTCCGCGGCTTGAATTATGCGCAACACTTCTTCTTTCTGGATTGTTAAATGCAGTATCACCATCTCTTCGATTCTGCATAAGTAACACTTACTAATGGATTGATTCGACCATTGTACTTGGGTGGTTGTGAACCCCTCCTCACCTACTCAAGCCCTTTATTTCTCATAGAATCTATGAAATTCAGAGCAATACCTCTCATGCTCAATGGAATTATGTGTCAACTAAATCAAATCCTTTGGATCTAGCTTCTAGAGGCGTCTCCCCTCGTTTACTCTACAATAACGAACTTTGGTGGAAAGGTCCAGCCTTTCTACAAAATTCTGCCTTTGAAATACCTTGTCATTTCATTCCCTCTGACTTGCCTGAGTTAAAGGTACAAGTTAAATCGCTGGTTTGTTCTCAGCGTAAATTCTTTACAATCAAAGATTACTCCAATTTAAGTAGATTACAATCTACTGTTGCATACTGATTAAGATTCAAACACAACTGTAGCACGGTTAAAGAAAATAGAATAATTGGCGTACTTACCTGCAAGGAGCTTTACCGTTCTATGATTCATCTTGTCCGGATTTCGCAATTTACAGCTTTTAATGTTGAACTTGGAATGTTAAAGGAAGGAAAACCGATTCCGAGGTCGAGCCCCATCCTTAAATTATAATCCTTTCATAGATAATGAGGGAATATTGCGCGTTTGAGGCTCCAAAATTCTGATTTTTGTTTCGACAAAAAACACCCAATACTATTGTCTCCCGTTCAGCACCTCTCAAAGCTAATTATTTCCAGCGAACACGTACGTTTGATGCATTCTGAACCCCAGTTACTACTCTCTGCAACCAGAGAACGGTTTTGGGTAATAAAGGGAAAAAATTTGGCCAAGTTCGTAGTACGACAGTGCGTCAAATGTTTTTGCACTACCCCGAAACCTTTGCATCATTTAATGGGAAAGTTTCCCTCCGATAGACTCACTCCGAATTTTCCGTTTAATTTTGTTGGCACCGATTTTGCTGGTCCAGTCATGATTAAAAGTTGGAAGGGTCGCAGACGCAAGACCTACAAATGTTATATAGTAGTTTTTGTATGCTTCATAACTAAAGCAATGCACCTGGAACTCGTCACAGAATTGACAACTGATGCGTTTATCGCTGCATTAAAACGCTTCTCGGTGCGGCGCGGTAAATCACTGAAAATCTTTTCTGACAACGGAAAAAACTTCGTAGGCGCTAACAATAAACTCAGGGACTTTCATCGGTTTTCAGCCTCTAACAAGAATCGTATAATCACTTAAGCTGACAATAGTGGCATCGAATGGGTTTTTAGCCCCCGTATGCTCCACATATGGGAGGCATTTGGGAGGCAGGCGTAAAAATCGTTAAGGGACGTTTACGTCGTGTAACAGGTAAAGCATTATTTACATATGAAGAGTTGAGCACTTTATTAACTCAGATCGAATCCGTTTTAAATTCTAGACCTTTATCCCTACTATCCGATTCTCTCACTGATCTCTCCCCTTTAACGCCCTGATTGGGCGACCTTTGACAGCGATTGTAGAACCCAGTTGGGCTAATGTTCATGTTAATCGATTAAAACAAGTTGAGCGTATTCAGCAGATTCTTCAACACTTTTGGGCGAGATGGTATGTTGAATACATCAGTCAATTACAGAAAAGATCCAAGTGGTTCACCGCTGGAAGTATCTTACAGCTCAATCAACTAGTGATCATTAAAGGTGATGGTCAACCACCTTTGTACTGGCGTATGGGAAGGGTGATCCTGCTTCACCCAGAAAAGGACTCCATATCCAGAGTTGCCACCGTCAGAACAGCCAACGATGATATCCGCAAGCCCTTCACCAAGCTGTGTCCATTACCAGTGGGTGATTACAAGCAAGGTGACTTAGTGTAGTATTAAATTCAAAGACATGTGCTTATTTTGAGTTTTTTTTTCTTTCGAACTTTATAATATTTTCATTCATTGTAGTATTTTTAAGTTTAGTTAAGTATTTGACTTATACATATTAATTTAAATTAAGTGTTAAAACTAATTAAATACTTTCAAGGCGGGGGCTATGTTCCTGCAAAAACAAATTCGTCTAAATTTATGAAAAATATTGCCGCCAATATTAAGGTGTCTGCGCAATGCAGCGGTTACCGAGATTCGCGCAGGAGCATTGCTAACG
Organism: Phrixothrix hirtus; assembly: GCA_024586415.1. Classification (NCBI taxonomy): domain Eukaryota; kingdom Metazoa; phylum Arthropoda; class Insecta; order Coleoptera; family Phengodidae; genus Phrixothrix; species Phrixothrix hirtus. The sequence continues at coordinate 10,689 of JAHWXV010056384.1, read as the reverse complement.
CGTCCTCGAACTAGTATGGTTGCAGAGGAATTAAGTAGGATTAAACGCCATATTGTTTTGTAATTCAAATTTATGTATTTTTCTTGCAATAAATATATTGCAGTTTTAAAGTTCCTTTAATGGTCCTTCGAAGCAAAATTCTACATGAATTATTCGAAGAGGATATTATTTATTAGGTACATTTTTTGTATACCTGCGTTTATCATGCTTACACTTGAAAACTAATTTATTATTTATAACTACATAATCTTTTAGGACTATAACTTCCTTCCCATTATTTATTTTATATTAAGAGAAAATTATACTTGCGAAAATAATTTTATGGTTATAATATAAATAAAGTGTAAAAAGATAGGTTATAATGCTTTGTTTATCAAAATTGAACCAATGCAGCATACAATTTTTCAGTTGCCAATGTTGAGCAACCGTTGCCACCCACCATAAGTAAACGTTTCGCGTTCAGCGGACTCAACATGTCACCATACTCAACTGTTGTGTCGGCTGAACGAGCCCATTGAAACCAAGTTTTGAAAAATCCAATTAAATTTATATTATTTTCATTTAAAAAAGTGCCCCGGGTGAGGATCGAACTCACGACCTTAAGATTATGAGACTTACGCGCTACCTACTGCGCTACCGAGGCCTATAATACTTTTATTTTCGAAACACAACTATAGTGTACAACCGTGAATTTGGGAGCTGTGAGCTACACAGCGATTCTTTCCGAAAACTAACATTTGTAACTTTAGTAAAGAAAAGAGATTATGTTGAACTTAAATTTTATAAAATGCAAGCATGATACAGAAGTCGCTACGCGCGGGACGTGGGTGGTCGCCCTTATGGCGAACTTAATCACCTTCGGGCAAGCATTATACAGTCGTAAATCATATTTCTAAATTAATTTAAAAACCTAAAATGTGGAATGTATCCCAGTTGTTTAGTCTGTGCAACTCTATGCTCGCTACTAATTCTGATTTGCTAACGAATTTTTTTATTAAAAAAAATGCTGCGGGCGAGTATCGAACTTACGGCCTTAAGATTATGAGACTTACGCGATGTCTACTGCGCTACCGAGACTATTAATACTTTAAAACAAAACACAATTCGAGCTTTTAGCAACTATGCATTTAGAGGGCTACAAAAGACTCATTCACAAATCCTAACACTTCAGAGGAGTTATATTAAACTTAAATATACATACCTACCTATATTAAATTTTTAAAATTTATTATGAGTATGTATTCATGATTTATACAATCAAACATTACATTACAAAATTAAATTCTTAAAATTGTGTGCTAAGCCTACAATTCTTAGATAGTGCCCTTCAAGTTACATAGTTTAAGAACGAGTCTGTTTTGTAGGAATATTAACGACACAACTCCATACGAGCTTATAATTCTATTTTCCCGCTTAATTATCTTATCTAAAAAAAGTGCCCCGGGTGAGGATCGAACTCACGACCTTAAGATTATGAGACTTACGCGCTACCTACTGCGCTACCGAGGCTACTTATGGTTACAAAATAGATTGAAGCCAACACATTTTCTAAGGTTATACTTACATATAAAAACAACTTAGAAATGAGATCTTTTACAGTAAAAATTCCTGGTACAATCCTATATGTATGTAGTTTTTAAAAATAGCAGCTACTGTGAGAATATTATTTCTGACCCTCGCCCAACCAAAGGTGTTTTTTTTCAAAAAAGTCTTAGATCCAGTTGCACAAAGCCTAGTTAAACATAATGTCATTAAATAGTGGAATTCATTGTTAAACTCTGTGATTGGGCGATTTTTTTAATTTGAACCAATCATGGACTTTAACAATGAATTCAAGTATTTAATGATGTTGTTATACATAATTGGGCCTTATTATGTTAATGTTCAGCAATCTGACTTCTTACGCTAAATCACTTAAACCTCGTTGTTTACATTTTATAATCGAACAACAAATTATCAGTTAATGACTTTAATAACATATAGCTACAGAAATCTTTCATAAAATATTTTAAAAATAAAGCAAGTGTGGCTTATCTCTAATAAGGCTGTATCAAATGGCCTTGTCTACCTTTAACAAATTTTTACTTCGGTAACACTTGACATCTATATTGTTCTCATAATTTGTTATTGTATTTATATCTACCAGATAACTATTTATTTGTGGAAGTGTTTATTTCTATATGAAAACTACAGTTTTTTTATTTGCCACGTGCTTATAGGTAATTTCACGAGTATACAACTGTAGCAGATTAAAGATTAAAAATTCTTATGCCTTCTACCATGGTCGATTAATTTTGTACACGTTACTTAGTCTGGTTTAAATTACTCTAAAAATATTTAACGAGAAATTAATCATATTTTATTTAGATATATTATATACATATCCATCTGCTCTAACATCAGACGATCAAGAATGTTGGTACAAAAATAAAGTGTAGAAACTATTTGGAAGCTTTATCTATTGCTGTACATGATCTAAGGTGAAAAACTACCTGTATTTAAATCACTGAACTAAAATAAATACTGCATATAGCTAACTACTGTAAATATATTATACTTATTCTAATAGTTTATTTAAAAGAAATTTAGAAACCAAGATAAACATCGTTTTTTCTTGCTTAGAAAACAATATATTAAATTCTTTGTTTATTGTTTAGAAGAATTTATGTACATATGTAACTTTTATATATAATTCATAAAAATAAATAGGAAATACAATGTAATGAATTTATTTAAATCCATCTAGCATAATAATAATTGGTGAAATTTTAATTGTCATATATTTATTTATAAAAATAAAAAAAGATGCCCCGGGTGAGGATCGAACTCACGACCTTAAGATTATGAGACTTACGCGCTACCTACTGCGCTACCGAGGCACATATGAGAATGTTTATTAAACCGGTATTTATTGTAGTTAGTTACAACGATAATTTAATATTTCTATTGCTATGAAACGGTTTAATTATCGTAAACGCCTAATATTTAAGATGTACTTATTAATATTTATATTTACATCTATAAAATCAGTAGCAACAATCAAATATCACATTATTGCTTTATGTTCAATTTTTCCAAATATCTATGCAACCTGCATACATACATTCGTAGTGTATAATATATCTAGATATGTACGTACTTACAACATTGTGTACTTTATATATGTACATATATTAAAAACACATTATTTGAAATTTTAACAATTTATAATACCCACATTTAAAGCATACAAGGGGGAATATAACATTTTAATCAAATCAGTATAATATGTAAGTAGATAAATTAAATGTCTGCATTTAATTTGTAAGTATTCATTAAAAATTGTTGCCCGTATTTTGATATTTATTTATTTATTGTATTAACGCTAGATTTCAGTGGCGGTCTTTTAGGTGAAGTATTTAGGTAAAGTGCCTCATGACATGTAATTTTTCAGTATTTATTCGTATGTTTATTTTTTCTATTTAATTGAATTAATTTACAAGAAACGAACTCATATGTACCTACCTATCTTTTCATACGCCCCTGTAGCTTTCCCCAATTCTTCCAACCATGAATCGCTACTGGTAGATTTAAATACGTTTATCATGGTAAATGATTGTATGTACTTGCGAAGTTTAATTGTTTATTTCATGTTAATAATTAATAAGGTTATTCGTAATTTGACGTACTCCTTTGAACAAGTCGTAGTAGGGCTCATTTGAAATATGAGAAAATCTGAATGATTGTTGATGTATTTTAATTTTAATGTTCTCTTTATAAAAACGTTCCTGTGGACAAGTACTGTAAATTAAAAGCTTAAAAATATTTTTCTTAGAATAGGTATTTTTGCTTTAATCGTGCAAAAATTATAAGTTGAACAGAATAATTGGGTTAATCAAAATATGCTTTTGTAATTTTAAACCTATCTTTTCAGTACCAATAGTGTTTTTGCTTTTATGAAAATAGTCCACTGCCATTATAATATCTACCATAAGCAGATTACTTGAATTTGCATTTAAGTAGTGTTTTTTTCAAAATACACATTTTTTTCATATATGTATATAATCAAAGCAGTAAAACTATATAAACTCATAAATATTAATGTAACTAAGGTAGTTGAGTCAGACATGGGCCACCTAACCTTTGATCTTTTCTTATTGTCTAGTTGTAAACATAAGAAATACTAATGCAGTATTTAAGGTAGAAACGCACATAACCGGGATGTGTTCGGACCGGAACACAACCGCCATACGACTGTATGTTAAAATATAAAATAATTGAAGGAAATCAGATATCATTATTTTTAAATGATTTTTAGGAAGTTTATAATATATTTTATTTAAATTTTATAAATCAATATGATTGTTAATACTGTTAAAACACGATTTTATCTGTAGGCCGTCCTCCGGCCCGGACACGGCCCGGTAATGTGTGTTTCTACCTTTAAAGGTATAATTTAACTTCGAAAATAAACAAATCAGTACTTGTTGAATAAAACGTGATATGGGATGAGTTGTCAAAAGTTGCGTGTGAATCATATTAGGAGTAGGAAGTTTTAAATATGACTCATTGAGTAAAGTAGCTTTATGAAGAACACTGACATTTAAAAAAATGTCCCATGCCTTCCTTGGTCAAGCTAACATATTCTTCGTGAACATACGTTCCGAGAGATTTACAGAGTCGCATGCATATTGAGCAGAACCAAGGTTCAATTGAAACTTTCTTAGAGCGCTTTTTTGCTTTAAAATTTTTTAACTTAAGTTTTGGAGAAGCAACCTTGATGTGCTTAGCTGTTCCAAGAACAGTGCTTGGTTGTAGTTCTAAAAATGTCTTTTGTCTTTTTAAGAACTATTGCTTTAAAATAATGGAAAAATTTCTTGTTTGCCAGAACACAATTTTCTCTTTTGAAGTCGAAAGATGGTCTTGAAAATATGGGTTTACATCACCCTCTTTGAAAATCTTAAATTTTATACCGAGGAATGGGCTGGAGTGGACATTTGCTTCTGAGTTACTGTGGTTTTTGATATCTGTTGGTCATATGTCGGGTCATAGGAAACATACTCACTGTGTTCTGTGGTGCTTTTTTCTACAAGATTAATATCTGTAGGGATGCTTGGTGTAAATATAATATCTGAATTGAATGGAAAAATTTCGCTAGCTACGAATCTTTATTTAACTTTGACAGATGCTGCGGCTATGTCCCAAGCAGTAGAAAATACTGTACCAAATCTCGGCTGATGGTTGATTCAATATTTCAACACCTACCAATCCAAATTCACTTCAAAAGCTTGGAGTACTGTCTTGTCGAAAAATTGGAGTATATGGGTAGTGTTTGACAGTGGAAAATACAACGTGATATGATACTCCATCTAAGACTAATAGACAGAGACTTGGTGATATATTTTGGGCAAAATGATCAATCCAGTTGATAAATAATTTGGTTGACGTCGAACCTTTTGGTGTTATTTAACATACTGAAGACGAAGGAATCCATCAACAAACTCAGAATTTATGCGTTTAACTTTAAATAATGATTGTACCCATCACATTCCCATATGCCACGATTGTATCACCTTCACCATGTTCCTTCATAATAATGTGAAATAGCACTTTTCGATGTTAAAACTGTAGAAGATTTATTCAGATCAGATCGACAGCCCTCTCACCCATATTACAAATATTTTGAGATTTTCCCATTAAGTTCAAATCCAAAATTAATTATTTGGGCTTTTGAAAGTGGTCAGAACACACTTGTTTAACTTTTGGGCTTTAGCTGTTTTTAAATATTGTGCTTTTGACACTTATTTCAGGGTTCTATGTTCGAATGCTTTTCAACCACTTCCCACCAGCTGATTAATGTTAAATGTTCTTCGAGGTGCAAAATTTGTACATACATAAACACATAAGTTTGGTTGTCAATGGGTACTTAACATCAGTCTATTTCGGTATTCGTTAACATAACTTTTTTTTCGTTAATCGGTAATGTAAACTTACATTTAAGTTTATACTTTCCTGGATTCTCTTTATTGGACAGTGTTGCATTCCATTCCTGCTTTTCTTAGACTTTTTGATTTACAAAATTTCCTTTAACGCAGCCCCAGATTCTGCGCTTTCTAAAATAAAAAAATGACCATATTTGTCAAAGCCAAACAAGTCATTTCGAAGTCTTGGACGCAAAACTAAACAAACAACAAAATGTATTAAATTGAAAGGCTTGTCCAAATATGGTCAACTTCGTTTCATTAGGATAAACTTAGGATAAACTTTTGATAATATTAAAACAAAATTATAAACAATAAGAATTCAATAGAACAAGCCAGAGTGGTCCATATGACTAAGATAGATAATGTAATCACAAATAAATTGACGGTCACAATAATGAGTCATGGCATTGGGATATATTATATCATCATTATGACTAATTTTATTCTTTACTATTCTGAAGTTTTTCTAGAATTCTCCTTTCATATAAATAGCAGTTTAGATTCCTTTAGTTTTTAGTTTTACTTTGAATCTTGTAATGTTAAAAGCTGTAACAAATAAAAAGAAATATAAACGTTTATTATTAGGGTACTATCAAACAGATATTTAAGTGAATATATGTAAATAAATAGTAATAATTTAGTGAAGATAAATAAATACTTTTAAACAATTAACTAGTTTCGTTACATTGGTGTCAGGTATCGGATTTGTTATTAAAAGTGTGAACTTACGGACTATTAATAATTAAAAGCTAGTGTTGATTGTTTTCTATATGCCAATTACATGAAGCGTCGAAAGAAATCTGGAGTCTCTGATGCAAATGTTGCAAAAGATGGAGGACAAACTGGATTCCAATCAAGAAGAAATCAAAATAAATTGCAAGAAGGAATTACAAATAAATTAAAAGAGGAAATGATATCCATTAATACCAACCAAAATAAATTGGAAGAAGGAATTACAAACGAATTAAAAGAGGAAATGGAAAAGATTAATGCAAATCAAAATAAACTACAAGATGAAATTAAGTCAGGCCAAAATGCACTAAAAGGAGACATTACATATAAATTAAAGGAGGAAATGGAATGCATAAATTCAAACCAAAACAAATTACGAGAGGAAATTAAATTAAGTTAAAATGCATTAAAAGAAAAATTTAAATTAAGCCAAATTAAAATACAAGACCTAACAAAATAAATTGAAGTCGTTACCAATGACTTGGCAAGAAAGTATGAGTAGGTAACCAAAAAGTGTTATGAACTACGTCAAAAGTTTCCTGCCTCATTATAAATAAAAAAGTTAGTATACCTAAGAAGGAAGCACCCATTGTTTCTCAAGAACAATCAATAGAAGTGAATATAAAGAAAGTCAATCACTTATCTGTTGTTGAAAACGGTATGCCAAGCACTAGAAGGCACTTTAAAGCGCCCACCTATGACGGGAAAACATTTTCGGCCAATTGGATAGATCGTTAAAGAAATGGCAACTGATTTAATAGTGAATCTACGTGGGGATGCTCTAAATATTCTATAAATAATACCGGATGATCTACAAAATAATTTCGATTACCTTGTTTCACAATTGGAAATGCGATATGGAGATCAACATCCGCAATAAGTTAACTCTTCCCAGTTAAGGAATCATGTGCAGAATCTTGGAGAGAACCCTCAGGAATTCGAAACTGAAATTGCGCGGCTAGTTAGATTAGCATACCCAAAGTCTCCCGAAAATTTTATTGAACAAATCGGAGTGAAAACATTTCTTCAGGGTTCCAAAATACAACAGGCCCTTAGATTACCACGACTGCGTGAGCTTACTAGTGTATTGATTCATGCATTGGAATTTGAAACGGTCAAACAAGCATCGAAGGGCCACGCTTGCGTACGGGTAGTTGAAGAAGTAAAAAATGACGCTAAGATCATAGAAGAAAACCAAATTGACGTAAACCACGATGCTGGAAGTACAGTAAATAAGGACATATACAGAAAAATTCCTAAAAGGCTATGAGAACAAGATGAAGCTGCGATAGGAAGGCCATATCACTACTTTTGTTTATATTTTTCACAAAATCTGATGAAGAATATTGTTTTTAAATGTAACAGATACGTTTTAGAGAAAAACGCCAATAAATCCAGTTAGGAATAACTGAATTAGAAATATTCCTAGGAACAGTTATATACATGTCAATCTTATTTACCCAGGCGTAGGATGCACTAGAGTACAGAAACGAGAATTGCTTAAATAGTTGATAGAATTAATCGCACCAGAAGGGAAACAATAAAGCCCAATTCACGTTTTAACAATAATGAAAATGACATAAAAATAGTTGAAAGGGATAGAATGTTCAAAATAAGACCTGAAAAACCAAATTTGGGCGCTAATGGTAACATAATCGTGAAATTAGCTGATGTAATTCCGACAAACAAAAATTTCCTATTGTACTTTGATAATTGGTTCTCCTTCTTGCGTTTGATGTTTGGGAACCATAAGAATCAACAGAATACCCGGAATCCAATTACCTATTAATGCAATTATAAAGAAAAATGGAAGACGGTCATTCAAGGAGTTTTCAGGAAATATGGGGGTTGTAGATGTACCAATTGTAAAATGGTTTGATAACAAAGATGTTGTTTTAGCGAGTACAATTTGCAATTGGCAACCATCAGATACCATAGAGCGTTTTTGAAAAAAGGATGTCTTTAAAATTGATATACCTAGCTCAACATTGCAAAGCAATACAATTCATTTATGGGCAGAGATTTACTGGATGGTCTCATTTCGTATCACATAATCAAAGGTGGAGTTGATACATTTGATCAGATGGTCCGCAAATATACTTTTGCCCGGAAAACACGAAGATGGCCACTTTGATTTTTTACGGAATGTTGTACCAGGCGGGAATTTACACTTAAGCTTACACAAACGCAACAAAAATTAGCACGCAGAAAATTTTTATCAAATCTTGCTTTAAATTACAACAGCCATATCTGCACAAACGATTGTCTAAGAGCGTTTCCAAAACGCTTCGAAATGAAATTATCAATTCTTGTTCATGAAACAGAGAAGAAAGTAGACCAAGGCGAAAATGAACCACCAATCAAGCTTGCAAAAAAAAGTAGATGCTATTTATGTCCGCGTGCAAGAGATAGTAAATCTAAATGTGTTTATTACAAATGTGCTAAACTGTTATGTTCAAAATACAAAGCTGAAGTTTGTTTTGCTTGTCAACGTAATTAAAATTAGTCCTTATATAACTACTTCTAGGTAACATTTTGTTTCAATAAAATACGTATAAATAAACGCAATTTTTTGTCTGGAAACTTTTAAAACCACATGGAGGTATCCATTGCCGTAGTTAGAAACACGTATCTCTTCTAGGGTTAATTATATCACTGCAAACAATTGTTTGTGGTAAACAATGTCATACATATTTCCCTTACACGCGCTTCATTAACGCCATCTAGATTTCAATAGTTTTAATATTATAAAAATTATGCCTGTATCCATTTATATTTAAAAATAAATGTTACGTATTATTATGTTCTCTTACCCTATGTGAAATATAGGTAAAAGAGAAAGTATTGTTCTCGAACAAAATTTTCGATGTCGAAATTTTAGTGGAAATACACGTTTTTGAGTACCCGAAAATGATGTTTTTGGAAATTGGTCTGTGTGTGTGCGTGCGTGCGTGCGTGCGAGCGTGCGTGCGTACGTGCGTACGTGCGTGCGTGCGTCCGAGCGTGCGAGCGTGCGTGCGTGCGTGCGTGCGTGCGTGCATGTGAACACCATTGCTCGAAAACCAAAAGCCCTAAAGGAACAAAATTTTACATTTGAGTTTCTATCCATCTTCGCACGCGACCTCAAAAATTTCACTAAAATCCGAAAACTGGAAGTGCCACTTTACTCTTGTCGATTTTTGGTTATTTGAGATTTTTTCGAAATCGGCTCTAACGATTTTTTTAAATTTACTATATTTCTTAGAAATTGAATGTCCTTTTATATAATCTAGGCGCTTTTTCACAAAATTTTCCATAAATCGAGTAACCGGAACTACTTTCGCCGTTAAGTCTGAATAAAATAACTATGAAACTAAAAACCCTATGTAAATGAAAATTTATAGTTAAGATCACAATCACCTTAATTTGTAAAATATAGAATTTGGTTAAAATCGAATAACCGGAAGTACCGCCTTATTTCTGTCATTTTTAGATATTTTCCAAATTTTTCGTTTTTCGAGTTTTTCTCGAAATTGGTTCAACGATTTTTTTAAAATGTATTGTGCTTCTTAACCATTTAAGACCCTTTCATATAATCTAGGCAGTTACTCAGAAAATTTTCTCTAAATCGAGTAACCGGAAGTACTTTCGCTGTTAACTCTGAATATAATAACTATGAAATTAAAAGTCCTAAGTAAATAAAACTTTAAATTTGGAGTCATAATCGCCTCCTACTGCAAAATCAAAAATTTTTTTAAAAACTAATAACCGGAAATGATGCCAAAATTTTTGGTGGAAATACACGTTTTGGGGCTCCCTGAGTCCGAAAAACATGTTTTTAAAAATTGGCCTGTCTGTGTGTGCGTGTGTGTGTGTGTGTGTGAACAAAATATCTCCAAAACTAAAAGTCGTAATTAAACGAAATTTTATATTTGAGTTTGTATCCATCCTGGCACACGACTGCAACAATTTCACTAAAATCCAATAACCGGAAGTGCCACTTTACTCTTGTCAT
>JAHWXV010056340.1:0-14354 GCA_024586415.1 Phrixothrix hirtus | reverse complement strand
GTGCCTGTGCGTGCGTGTGCGTGCGTGTGCGTACGTGTGCATGCGTGTGAGTGCGTGTGCTTGCGTGTGCGTGCGTGTGCATGCGTGTGCGTGCGTGTGCGCGAGTGTGCGTGTGCGTATTCGTGCGCTTGTAGGTGTGTGTGCGTGTTCGTGTGCGTGTGCGTGTGCGTGTATGCGTGCGTGTGCATGCGGCTGCATGCGTGTGCATGTGGGTGTGTGTGTACGTTTGCGTGCTCGTGTGTGTACATGTGCGTGTCCGTATGCGTGTGCTTGTGCGTGAGCGTTTTGAAGCGTCGGTGCGTGCGCGTGTGCATGTGTGTGTGCTGTTGCGTGTGTTGGTGCGCGTGCGTTTATTAGTGCGTGTACGTGTGCCTGTGCATGTCCGTGTGTGCGTGCGTGTGCGTGCGTGTGCGTGCGTGTGCGTGCGTGTGCGTGCGTGTGCGTGCGTGTGCGTGCGTGTGCGTGCGTGTGCATGCGTGTGCTTGCGTGTGCTTGCGTGTGCGTGCGTGTGCGTACGTGTGCGTGCGTGTGCGTGCGTGTGCGTGCGTGTGCGTACGTGTGCGTGCGTGTGCGTGCGTGTGCGTGCGTGTGGGTGCATGCGAGTGCGTGTGCGTGCATGTGAGTGCGTGTGCGTGCGTGTGCGTGGGTGTGCGTGCGTGTGCGTGCGTGTGCGTGCGTGTGCGTGCGTGTGCGTGCGTGTGCGGGCGTGTGCGTGCGTGTGCTTGTGTGTGCGTGCGTGTGCATGCGTGTGCGTGCGTGTGCATGCGTGTGCGTGCGTGTAAGCGCGTGTGCGTGCGTGTGCGTATGTGCATGCGTGTGCGTGTGTGCGTGCGTGTACGTGTGTGTGCCTGTGCTTATGCTCGTGGTCGTGTGTGCGCGTGCTCGTTCCCGTACACTTGCACGTGCGCATGGGCGTGTGAGTGCGTATGCGTGTCTCCGCGCGCGCGTGTCTGTGAGCCCAATATTTTGAAAACAAAAGTCGGAGATAAACAAAATTTTTTATTTAAGTTTGTATCCATTTGAGCACGTGAGCAGTACAATTTCACTAAAATCGGATAATTGGAAGTGTCACTTTACTCTTATCATTTTTTAGTTTTTTGGGATTTTCTCAAAATCGGCTCTAACGATTTTGTTTAAATTTATTATATTTCATGGATGTGTAGTGCCTTTTCATTTCGTCAGTTTTGCGGAAAATTTTGCGTAAGTCGAGTAACCGAAAGTAGTTTTACCGTTAACTTTAAATAAAATAACTATGCAACTGAAAGCCCTTGTTAAATGAAAATTTATAATTGAGGTTATATCTTCCTTTGTGTACAAAATCAAGAGTTTGGTTAAAATCGAATAATCGGAAGTACCATTTTATTTCTGTCATTTTTAAATATTTTCCGGATTTTTCGTTTTTTGCGATTTTCTTGAAATCGGCTGCAACGATTGTTTTGAATGTAGTATGTGTCTTAGTTATTTAATTATGTTTATATGAAGCAGTTTCTCTAATAAACTTTTGAAAATCGAATAACCAGAACTACTTATAGTATTAGTTGTGAACAACATATCTCAAAAACTAAGCTGCGTATAAAAATGGAAACTTATAGTTACAGTTTCTATCTTTCCTACATGAGACGGCAATAATTGAGTTAAAATTGAATGACCGGAAGTGCCACTTTGTTCTTGTGATTTTTAAATGTTTTGCGGTCTTTTTGAAAACGGCCATAACAATTCTTTAGAGCTTGCTACGGTTCTTATGCCTTTGATGCGCTTTTAAGCGAACTTAGCGGTTTCGCTGAAAAATGCGTTCAAACGAATTATCAGAGAATTTCTATGGAGTTGAGGGAGCGTTTTGGTGTCCAGTAATTTGAATGGGTGGTCGTTCCAATTATCGGTCTCAAAATAAACGTAAATAATATTTTAATCATTTGTGGACATTTTCATATTTGCATATCTATGTACATAAGAGAAAGTCATGTGTTCTCACGGCAGATTTTTTATTAATTGCTTTCGTGTTAGTTGAAGTTGTACTGTAACATCATAATGATATGGGGCAAAAGGAGAATAATATGAAGAGGTAATATTTTGCAAAATTAGTACATAGAAATAAAGCAAAATATGATAGACCATACCTATGTTTAATTACTTTGTTTAGTCTGACCTAAACTTACTATTGTTTTATAAATTTGGGTTGCAACACTCACCTATAAATTAAGATTATTCGGTTCATACAGTTATCGGCCATTACGATGATTATTCATGCATCGAAGGTCTACGTTGTGATTTATTTGTTAAATCGTAGCTTTGCTCTTAATTGGAGGCTAGTCATAGGTTTATTGTTTTCACTCTGCGTCTTATTTATCAAGTTTTATTAATAAAAGACAAAAACGAAGAATAATCCGCTTTATTTCATCCTTATATATACAAATACTTAATTTGGCGTACATTTGGTTCCTTATCTACTTACTCTAAAAGTTAATTTTACTTTAAGTGAACTTTTGCACTAGTCTATATTTATATATTCTATGATTTTTTGAACAAATTAGTCACTTTAGCTTTGCTACATTTAATAGCTATTCGAAATCGACCGTCATGTAGTCATTGCTATTCATCAGATGTGAATGTGTGTTGTTAATTTGATTCTGTATTTTTAAGTAAGCCTGTTTGCAACCGAAATGTATTGTTACTGACGGTAGGTAAGTGACTTTGATTGTTTATAACGGACCAGACGGCACACTTAGCTTAGTTTTAAATCTTGGTGTTCCGACTTGTGAATTATTTTATAATTTTCGACTTGTGACATCAGACTTACAAGTTGGTTCGGATCATAAATCAAAAGGGGACATAGATTTATAACTGACTTTAGCCAAAAGAAAAACGGCAACCAGGCGGACTTCTAGCTTATTTTATGATCGAAGTATATTGAAAGTAATCAATTTTCTACAATTAAATGAATAGAAATCCGTGTCAGACCCTAATTTATATCGAAGTAACTGCCTCTATACAAACCAAATAAATTTATCATGTTTCTATAGTGCCAGTAATCTAAAATTTGAATTAGGCCATGCCCTTCGGTTTCAAATTCCTAAAACTCTGGCGCTGATGATTCTAGCCCTTATTTATATTTGCGATTCAGATTTTAATACATGTTGTTAATGCAAGATTTCCTAACTTTAATCGTATTTGAGTTACTTATTTTGCATTTCACTTAATTACCTCTTTATTAGATTTTCTCAGTTAATTAATACATATATTAAATTTTAGGTTAACAACTTCAACTTAAAATATACGAGGATTGTTTAATACAAACACGTTTAGATTGTATCATACAACTGCGACTTCATTGTTATGACAATGCCACGCTACTATTTATACAATTTATTCAAGTTTTAGTGTCATGGTGGTCAAAAATATTTGCAGTTTGATTTTTCTGCATACTTTCATTATATTATGAAATGGCATTTACCGCAGAAAGAATCTATATGTCCACCTCAGCCTACATCAGGAAAAGTAATGATGCATGTATTAGCTAGGTGTATTACTATTGACTTTTAAAGACACGGTGTCAAAATAAATGCTAAATAACATACAGACACTTTAAGAGGGGGAATATATCTTATTTTATTTAGGTCTACAACCAATTCGCGTCTTTCAACTTTGTATTTATATATACCTACGTGATAAAACCCAAGGCCGTTGCAACAGTTGATCGTAACATAAATATTGTAACCAGATCTACTCATTTTATATATAAATCGATTTTAAATGGAACTGTTTTTCGATTTAGTTGCATTTGAATATAAACTAAATATTTAATTATATAATTTGTGATTTTATTAATGCAACAACAGCAAAGAAGTTTCTGATAAAGCAACTTTCGAATCTTGCCCCTATCTTTGAATATAAATATACAAAAACAAACATATACAAATAGTTGCAAAATTGAGGGTACACCAATGACAATTTAAAATATTTTATTAACAAATGGATGTAAGAACATTGTAACTTCTCAAAATTGAGCGTACTTATGTTAGTTCAAATGCATGTATAATATGGATGCATACATACTATATATACGTATATATGTATGTAGAGGTATTTCGAGTAGTACCAGGAAGGTAGTTGAAAAATACGAGGGCGTATTTTTACGTAATCTCCTGTCCTACGAAAGAAAGAGCTCGAAGCTTTGAAAACTTTTATTTTTCGTATGTATATATGTATATATACGAATATAACTACCTTCAACATTTACACATTTAATCCAACATTTTTCCAGCTGCTGCATTCTTTCAAAATTTTTTTTCCTGAAAGATCCTCAAAATATTTATGTACAGCACATTTGATCTCGTACCCGAAGAAAACTTTATGGTGCTAAGGTGCTTTTTTAAATTTTTAAACAAAAACAAATCATAGGGTGCTAAATCTGGACTATCGATACTCTGAATGCAGAAGCTTAGTGAATTCATATTCTTCGATAATGCGTTGAACTACTCGTGCCTTATGCACCCTGCAGTTCTTATGCAAAAGAAAAATTTTTTCATATCCAAGAATGGGATCGTCTTTCTTGTATGGCTGCTATTAAAATTCGAATTGTTTGTCCATAAAACTTAGCATTGATTGTAGTACCTTTATCCATGTATTAAACCAACAAAACATATTCTATATCACAAAACACACTTGCCGTCAATTTTCCACCGGAAGATTATGTTTTGGCTTTTTTTGACAGTGGAGAACCCCCGTGAATATGAAGTTTTGCTTTGTGGGAGGATCTCAGTGATAGGCCGAAGTCTTAATACCAGTAATAATTCGCGAAAACAGTTAGTATCGCCTTGCAGAGCAATTAAATTTCTTTACTCAGGCACCCTTTCCATGCTTAAATCATTATGCAAACATTTTAAAACAGTAGTTTCCGATATGATAATGACAGCAGCAGTAGCAACGACAGACACCTTCACTCACCGATCCAACCACACTAAATCTTTAACTTTTCTTGTAGGTTTCAGCAGACCTTGATACAACAGGTTATCCTGATTTTGAATGATACCATAACAAAATTCTACCCCATTTAAACTATTTAGCCCAAAATTTAATTTGTAGATATTGATGGTCCCTTATCTCCACAAACAGAAACCATACGTTCATAGATAATATTCGCACAATTTGCTTCAAATTTGCTACAGACACAATATGACACAATGTCACAAAAACTTTACAGTAAAAAATTATGCATTCAACTTATCATTTTCAAAGCTAGGAAGATTACATAAAAATACTCCCTCGTAGTTTCATGATAAGATACCAAAAGGAAAGCGGAGGCAAACCAACATTTCTGTGAGAGAATTTGTGCTTAAATTGGACTGTGATGGCAAATCTCTTAGGAATATAGGCCAAATAATAGGCCGCACTCATTCTACAGTACAAAAAATTGTTAACAAATTTAAATATGGAGGGTCTTTGCGAAACAACCAAAGTATTCGTGACAAATAATATATTCTCAGTTAATCCAAAGGTGTGCCGAAATTATGTCATGAGGTTTAGCCAATAATAGGGCGAAACGTATCATATGCTATCACTCGCCGTGTATTAGGATAGTTACAATGGTTACATTTTCCGCCGAAAGTCGTTTATACTGAATAAAACTGTGTTAAACACTTATAGCGTACAAAACTGCATATCAATCAACTAGAAGAGTTTTGGAAAAGCGTCATTTTTTGTGATGACTCAAAATTAAACTTGTTTGGTTTGGATATGTGTGGAGACAGTCAGGAACAGAATTCAAACAAAACATAATTCAAAACAAAAAATATGTAACAACATAAAACACGGCGGTGGTTCACCCCTCTTCTGAATTTTTATGGGTGCTAGTGGGACAGAAAACCTAGAGCACCTTATTAATGGGCTTGTAATTAAAATGACATATCTGAATTTTTAAAGAAAATGTAAAAACTTTCACTATAAAACTACAAGCACCGGGTATATTATTTTAAGCAAAGCAATGGCTTTATGCATACGTTATATGTGGCTCAACAGTGGCTCATTTAAAATATTCCTAAATGCTTCTACTTCGAGTGTCGGTTTAGAGGATCCTTATCGAAAGCTACATTGCGAACCCTTTTTGTAACCCATGCTCTTGGAAATCTAGCAGTCAATTGTGATGTGACCACACTTTTATAATGAGGTAGCAAGATGCTTCGCTTACCCTGAAGGCGACGGCGCCGGAATACAATGAGACATTGGTAGATATTTTGGAATACAATGAGCTAACGGATATACTTGGGATACATCAAAAATATTTATGTATTGTTCAGTGATAATACTGAATTGTTCTTTACGGAAATCTTATAAGGATGCCATGAAATATCCAAATGATAATTCTTTACTTCTGACTTCCACATTCTCCAGCATGACACGGTATGCCTTTAATTCAGGTTGCTCTTGGTGCGAATTCCTACCAGGGCACGGAGTTAACCGATCCATGTATACCAGTCCAGGTTTCTCTTTGGGTATGTTCCTGATCCAGTATAATACATCATTGTTTCTTATTAAAACTTTATACGGCTATTGCCAAGATCGTTATAGTTTAGGTAATGGACGTGGAGTTGCTATGGCTGTTAGAATCATACCAGATAATTGCGATGAAATCTTCCGTTTTTAGAGTACATCATAGGGGACCTTCATTAGACAATTGGATCTTATTGAGTACCCTCACATGTTTAGTGCTCATCATCCGCCAAAGGCTCAAAACATACTCCGGCATTCTTTTTTTCTAAAGGCCTACTACCGAACCTTAGATCATATGGTAATCCTATTTCATGCCCAAACAACACTTTAGCAGTAGTCTCGCCTGGTGTCTCATGTACTGTCGGTTTCTAGGTCAATAAAAATAACTGTAAGTATTAATTCTAGTCTCGTTGATGATCCGAGACTGTCTTTGCCAAATATGGCTGCGAATAAAGAGTAGTAGCCCTGATTTCTTGGAATTATCAGCTGTGTCTGTTTCGCAGTTTCACCTTCATTCTTCAGGGCTCTCTTCAGAAGACTGTACTGAATTTGCAAGGATCCTATTTAAACCAGTATACTTTAACAATATTGCTTCATTGGACTACTTCTTCCCATGCAGATCTTCGATTAAGGTTCTTCGCTTTCAGAAATAACTTCAAATCTACATCGTTTTCTTAATCTGGCCTCATTTTTTCAGGTCCCCAATGATGGTTATTAATAGTGGTACGTTTGAGATGTTCTTCAGTTTTTTATCCCAGCCGAAACCAGTTGTTTACAGTTTTCTAGACAACGTGTTCTCGATGAAGCATTATTATTATTGTGGTTTCTTCCGGCACAATGTTCCTGATGGTCTTTATTATCTATGAGACTATTTCTTAAGTCTGTATATTTTTTCTTAAGTTGTACATATTTTCAACATCGTAGTTTTAGTGCAGTTAGTCTTTGTGTCATAAATATTCATAAAATTGTTCCTTACAGAGTCTCAACGAGATTCTAATTTTTTCCACGGCTCTTATGCAAGCATATACCTTAAATGCTTGTTTGGTTGCTTTAGATTCTAACGTATGAGCCAATGCATCAGTGACATCTTTCCAGTCGGCTATCATAAGGCCTTCTGTATTTCTGAAGCTCCAAGATCACCAATACATATTTGTACTCCAAGTTTTTCGAGACCGTTGGATATGTTAACATAACTAATCGTGCAATTTCGGTTACCATTACATGAAAGTTTTCACCAACTTTTAACTTTTGTTCCTTAATTGGACAAGGTAACCTGATTCAGGTGCTTGATTCCGTAACGTATTTGTAATCTCGAAACCAGGTAGTCAAAATTATTTTGTAGGTTGTCTGGCACAGTTTGCAAAATATATAAAGCATAAAGCCGATATTAACGCGGTTGCCTTTTTTTCTATGTTCCGCTGGTTAGATTTAGTGACTGTCATAAATTACTCACAACAGTTGGCCCATGGTGTTTTACAATCATACGTGGGCTCTTTTACTGTTTTATGCGTATTCACTTCTTGTTTTGTATAATGCGTTGATGGTATTTCAAGCTTTACTTATTTGCCCATGGTTAGGAGAATAAACTTCTACTAAAGATCATATTTCTTGGTTATCTCATCGACTTTTCTGTGATAGCTTCAATTTTTTCTTATAATTTATTTTGATTTTATTTAACTCATAACATTTCTTCTGGTAACTCGCTTGTGATTTCTTCTTGTACTTTATTTAACTGGATTTTCATTTTCTAATTTATATGGGAAATATAAATTCTAGAATATACAAGTAAAAGTTGAGAAAGGATGATTCATTTGAGCTGGTAAGCTGATATAGGGCATGCCTCATTACGAAAATATATTGGGTGATTCATAACACCAGCCATTGCTAATTTTGTTACATAATTATTAATTTTGTTAGTTTTATTCTACTAATGTACTTTATTTATGATGATGTACGCTCAATTTTGTGGCTAACTGTACACATATATGTATCTGGAATTTAAATAATTGTTGATAGTCGCGGACCTAGATCGGTGTAGTGGTTAGCATTTTTACTTCTATGCCCAAGGGACGCGGGCTCAAATCCGATCGAAGTCGGTAAATTTTTTAGCGGAGAAAAATTTAAATATATGCTTTCTTCCCGAACAAGGAAGTAAAATCGTAGGCCCGTGTCATCAGGATGTTTCGCACATTAAAATCCCTGGTGGAGCCCTCCAGATTCGGCAAAATTCTAGTAGGCACAGTGAAATGATCCTGGCAGTTGAAGTCAATAGGCTCAAGGGAATTCCGCATTCTAAAGTCTTAGCTACAAAACAAAATAAAAATAAAATAACTGTTAATAGTTACACTGCATTGTTTAGAATGCTCTATTTTGAAGTACAATCAATTTTAAAGTTGTATTGTGTCCTATTTTTTGTTACTCAAAAACCGTCATCGATTTGAATATTTTCATTTTTTTACTTAATAACATCTTTAACTGAATGACAAGTTATTTTAAAAACACACAAGGCGCATGTTGCCATTTAAAAAAATGTTGTGGCGTATAGAGGTGGGAAGTTGACAGCACATGTCTATAAACTTAATAAAACTACGTAAAAGTGAAATAAACAGCTGACGTATCTTTAGATTTTTCCCAGCAAATCAAACATTAGGGTAATATGAATTTTATTCAAAATTTTAGGCCAATTCTGTATATAATTGGTATTTTTGAAATAAATGTATTCACGAATTTTCATTCATTATTATGACAGTTATAAATAAATACCTACTTGATGGAATTTTATACATACAGCAAACTTACGTGTTTTGATATTTGATATGCGTAACCTTAGGCTATTTCAAATTTTCTAATTGTAATTTTTAATATTAGATTACCTAACCGTGATTAAGGAACGGTTTATTTTAAGTAATTATTATATTTTCATGGTACATACATTTTATTTACGTATATTTCATTATAATACGAGGGCTATCCAGAAAGTTGATTACGTTTTGTTGTAAAAGAAAACTCAGTACAAGAAAAAAATTTATTATATTCATTTGAGGGCGGCACTGAAATGCTACTTCTCAATGAAGTCAC
This sequence comes from Phrixothrix hirtus, assembly GCA_024586415.1. Classification (NCBI taxonomy): domain Eukaryota; kingdom Metazoa; phylum Arthropoda; class Insecta; order Coleoptera; family Phengodidae; genus Phrixothrix; species Phrixothrix hirtus. The sequence continues at coordinate 4,790 of JAHWXV010056340.1, read as the reverse complement.
CATACAAATTTAGGCACTTATCAAAGCGGTAAACAAGCTTTGAAATTCCATTGTCATAAAATGCTGCTGCCTGAGATTTCAACCAATTAGTCACGCTCTCCCTCAGTTTCTCATCGTCATCAAAGTGCTGAGTTGCGAGCCACGACTTCGTCTTTGAGAAGAGGCGGAAGTCGCTGGGTGCAAAGTCCGGGCTGTATGGTGGATGAGGAAAAACCTCTCACTGAAAATGGGACCCATATTGCACAAAATTTGTGGTATACCAGGTTCTAAGAAACAATTTCATGCAACAAACTGCGTGAAATTTGTGGAAAACTGAGTGAAAGCTCTGTTATTGTGAATCAGCGATTTTTTCTAACCTTTTCATCGACTTTTGCAACAATTTGATCAGTCGCAATGCTTGGTCATCCACTTTGCTCTTCGTCGTGTACATTATTTCGGCCATTTTTAAACCTAATGCACCATTGACGCACTCCACCTTCAGTGATAACGTTGTTCCCGTACATATCACACATTTGTCGATAAATTTCAATAGGTTTACATTTTTTCTCTAACAAAAATCTTATTACAGATCGCACCTCATAACTCGCGGGTTTTCTATTGCGACACACATTTCAAACTGTTACTGTGAAATAACGGGGAACGACACAAACCTCGCGCTAACACGGCTGGAGGCTGACTGAGCCAAGGAACGCGTAGACACCAAGATGGGCGCGCTGCGAACGCTCAAAGCGGCTATAGACGAAAACGTAATCGACTTTCTGGATAGCCCTCTTAAAAACAAGGAAACATTAATTTTAAAAGTAACACGAATACTGTTAATAGGTAGATTTAAAATTGATTCAAACATTATGACATAAAAATTAAAAACGTGACACTAGGAAAATAATTTTTATAATGTTATAAGTAATTTCTTATAATATCCTAGAAGTTCAATGAATTTTTGACTTTAAAGTGCAGTTTATAGTGTAAAATAGGGTTCCGCCATCTGTACAAAATGTATCGAACTTTACTTAGTAAAGAGGTGATAAACTTTGGTGTAAATTACTTTGTAATTTTTCTTAAAAATTGTTGTTTTTATGTCATGAGTATTTTAATTTATAGGCTATTTTGAAATAATTTCTATATTTCATTGCACAGCTTGATCCTTTACGAATATCATGAAGTACTAAAGGTGGACTGATAATTCACTTGAAGTAAAAAACATATGCCATTAGTTAGCCTGAATTACATTGCTTTATATAGGTAGCAAATTTCAATATGACGTCTATTTCCCGTCCTTAAAACAATTACTGTCAGCATCAAGAGTAAACGTCTCGGGAAGCTCACAAATGCTGTCATTTTTCCGTTTGATAATGTTCGACCATATATAATCCAGGCGATTAAAGATCTGCTTGCACAATCCCAGCTTCTCCCCGTGCGATTATTATGTTTTTGACCCATTAAAGAAATCACTAAAAGAACGGCGGTTCAAATCGAACGCTGAGCTACAGCTTGCTGTTAAGAAACGATTCCGCAAACAGTCCCAAGAATTTTACCAGAAGAAAATCTACAGATTAGTGCAACAGTGAGGCCCATGCTTTAATGTTAATGGAGACATCTTTTAATGTCGTTGAATAAAGAATGCTTTACAGCCTTTAAACGTTTTTCTATTGGATAATCCTCGTTCACGTTTCTTAATTACCCTAGTTCCCTAGTAAAGATTATTGGTCTTTTTAATTATAACTGAATTTTGCTTCTAATAAATTTGAACTAATTGAAATTGAAAGACTGAAGTGTGTTAAGCCAATAGACTAAACAATACGTCTAGATTCCATTTCATGTAAGAAGTTGCGTAGGCTTCATATTCAATACATGCTAACTTACGTGTATTTAGCATGTAAGTTACTGCATATTAAATTGACATCTTCTAAAATGAAACGAACTCAAATATAGCGCATAAAATAAATTGAATTTAGAACTATGTATATAAATATGAACATATATATGCACATAACTATTAATATTAAATAAAATTGTTTCACAAAAAAAGATAAATTTGTAAAGCGAAATAAAGCTTTTGCCAAATTCGAAATGTTGACATTTTATTACGAGGAAGTAATAAAACTTTGGTTGGATAAATAACTTATAATTCACTCTAGCTTCAGTCCGTTATTAAACTTCAATCACAACAAAACATCTATTAATCTTCTCTCTTCGTAACAATAAATTGGAATAGTTAAATAGCAATTTGATATAGGTACTTCAAAAGCATACAATTACTCTTTGATTTGGTTGTACATTAAAATCAGTTTGTCTGCTAACAAGTTCATAGGAAATCAAGGCAATTTATTTGCATTCCAAACATACCACCAAGTAATTACAAAATCGATAATGGCCTTTATTATATCTCTGAACTAATTTTGCTGTCCAGGCAATGAGGAGCTTACGTATGTTTCTTCATTAGTACGAGTTGTAAAAGAGAAAGAATATTACAACAGGAAACAGATCTTATTTAAAGAGTTTTAAAAGTAGATTAGGTACGCTTTGTCGCTTCATTTTATTTTCTCTTCTTAATATGCAGTTCAAGTTTTTATGGGTTATATATCTTTTTTACTATTTTTAACGATTTTTCAATAATATTGTCTCATTTTACGAGTACTACGGTGATAAATATACACCTAGGGATTTATTATTTTTGCTCTATAATTGTTTTGTTCTGCGGTAAAATCTTCCGTTTAGAATATATAATGTTATTCTTTATAATAAATAAATTGATATCTTTTGTGGAATTTATTTTCAAAATTTCTATTTCATACATATTTTATAGGGCATTTGATAATTGGAAAATTATATATTCTTGCATTAGCCTCAAGTTTATTGTTTTAGTTCAGCAAATATCCCGTATGAATATTTATGTAGATAATTATATGCAAGTATGACAATAATTATACAATATTTATGAGGGAAAAGGGAATTAATTATACGTATGAGAATATTAGTACATCTTCTATGCAAATTATAATGTTCTTCATTTTTTTTATAATCGTGAATGTAAATTTCTATTTAGTTAGTCGTTTGTAACCGCACGGCATATGTTTTAAATCTTTAAATGATAATTGTATCGGTTATATTAGTTCAAACTGGATGATTTGTTAAGCTAGAGGTTTCTTTTACATTAAAAATTCAGTGATTAATTTTAATATTTGAAAGTATTTTTTTGTATTAAAGAGTATTACTTAAGGATGCTAAGGACTTGGTTTAGGCAACCCAAAATACAATATTCAAATTTTATTAGTTTTTAATAGTTGCAGTTAAAATTTTTAGAAAAGGGTACGTAGAGATCAGTGGAATAGTATGAATTCATAAATAATAGTTTTATCTGTAGTTTTTAATTAATTACGGTAACATTATATTGGAAAAACGTAAATTAGCATTTTCTCAATATTACGCTTCCACAATTAATTAAAAATTGCAGATAAAACTATTATTTATAAATTTATACTATTCCGCTGGCCCCTAAGTATTCTTTTTTAAAAACTTTAACTGCAACTATTAAAAACTAATAACATTTGAATATTGTATTTTGGGTTGTCTAACCCCACTCCCTAGGAGCCTTTAGGAGATGTTCTTCTACTCGTATATGTTATTCAAATCACTAAAATGTGTTAAATTCTCTTAAAAATATTTGGATTTATAGAATATATGTGTTTATTTATCTAAAGATTGGTAAATTATACAACATTTCAAACTCCCATTTCAATTGTCTTTATTGGCCTTGGGTTACCGACGTGACGATAATACAGTGAGTAATATCTTCATTCTATGGTAAAGTACTTTTAAAAGTAAGGATGTCTAAGTTATATAATTGAATTTGTGTACTTGAAATGGGCAAAACTTATTACAATGTCGTTTTCGTAAAAACACGATTTATATTCGAATATTTCTTAGTCAGTTTGTAGTATCCGCTGTTTATTACGCTTCTTCATATATGTAGGATGCCAGTAAATCACTTAAATTGCGTGTTATTTATTTTTAATAGTCTTTAAAAATCTATTTACTTGAAAAAACGTAAATTGGTGCAATCTGTAGGATCCATATGTAGAACTAAGCGTAAGACATAATTTAATAAGATTCCACTTGACCGGATGATAAGAATTGCCGAAGTCAAGATGCACGATTAGGCTATTGGAGTTAGTTGGTTATCGCAACCAACGTAGAAATAGGAAGATAATAAATGAACAAAAAGAACAGTTATACAAGTTAATTTTGACGCCATAAATAAGTAAAAAATATAATTACTAATTAAAGAGGAATTTTAAATAATAATTAATTAAATAAACAGATTTAATTTACACAAATATTGTTAAAATTTTAAATTTTAAGCTTAGTTCACTCTCATATGATAAATAAGTGATAAATAATGTGCAGTAATACTAATTCAGGAGATTAACGTAAATATAAATATTTAAAATTAAATCACTTTTTTATTTCTATATTTTGACTTCTATATGGATTTTGTTTGAAGTTTTGTTGATTTGAGGTAGTGGGTCAATTATAGAATTTTAAAAAATTAGAATTTACTTAAATACTCAACGTTTCGCCAACACAGTTGGCTTCATCAGCAGATTGTCACGCTCGATTCTTAGTCAAAAGTATAACTCAGAACGAGTGCAACATATGCCATGTAGAAATTAGGCTCTTCCTTCTTTCTGTAAATCCCGTGGAAACCTAAAGTAAGCGTCGACTAAGCTCAAACAAAAATGGTTGTCGGCAGAGTGGCGTGGATCTTGGTGTTGCGTCAAATCGTATGT
>JAHWXV010056339.1:0-15425 GCA_024586415.1 Phrixothrix hirtus | reverse complement strand
AAGGACGGAGGAAAGTTTGATACCATCCGTTATAAAATAAAAATCTATGTAAAATTAAAATAATAGACTGAGTGAATGACATGCTAATTTATTAAGTGGGTACGTGCCCTTGTGCTCTTTAGAACGAGCCGCCACTGTTTTATAGTGCAATTGGACACATAAGCCTCCTTTCTACGGACAGCGAATGAAGCTGTGTCAAAGTGCCGGCGTTTGGGATACACTGCGTAGTAGATAGAGTGGATACAGTGGGAAGGCAGACTGCACGAGGTTGTACTTTCCAATAGTAGTCTGTTTCTTATTGATGAAAACGAATTTGTGTTTATTTTAACTAATTTTGATCATACAAATGTTTATTGTTAATTCGAGGACATCGCATAGACATAATAACACTTAAACTTTAAAGTTCATATTACAATGTAAAAGTCAATAATCTGTTTAATAATATATCTATATACCGAAATAATTGTATTTATTGCAAATTACAAATGCATTTAGGTTTGAAGAGATCATTATTCCACCTGTTATTCGTACTAAATACCGGTCGTACACAAACGCGTTTTCATAGATGGAGTACTAATTTTATTGTTAGAATAACATGATAACAAGCAATTATACGAATCTTGATATTCATAATCTATATCCGTTAGGGATTAGTAACTAATAATATTTTTAATCGGTAAATATGTTTTCAAATTACTAAATCAGAATGGATTAGATTGTAAATATTTCTTATGTAGATACTACTTATGATAATATTACAACACACATCATTAGTGAAAGAATGTTCTTAATTTCATTATACTGAATCGTAATCACTGAAATATAGCTCTGCTAGTTTTCTCCATGCCCTTGTAAATTAGAAAGGCAGATTGACGCATGTATTTCATACCATATTCTTTAGTCCATTGTTTGCAGTCCTAAATCTTGAGTTAAACGCTGTTAAAATAAAACTAGTTATTAATTAGCGTAAAAGAAGCTTTTTTAAAAAAACTAGGAATCAAAAAGTTGCCGTAGGCTTTATATTATCTCAATAACTGGACAAGAGATATCCGAAACAATAACCTCAAGGACACACACGACGTTTCGAAGAAATTGTCTACCTTCATTATCAAGCACAATAAAGTGGCATTTATTTCTTACACTTGATCGAATTGTGTTGACTAACTTTTTGTTTGTGTTCAATTTTATTTCTATATCTATGTACAAAAGTGCCAGTGAATAGTTTTAATTGGGTGATTATTCTTCATTCTTCATTTACCAAACTCTTTGAAAGTATTCTAATTACCTAAATTACTTATATAATTCAACATTGAACAAATTTCTAGTTTTTAGTTCACTAAATTCAGTTTCTTATTAAATATTATATTTATGTTAGAATTTGTCACACTTTAACAGGTCAAAGCATTGTTACATTACCAAAAATCGGCAAAAGTAACAGATATACAGGTACAGGGTCGACTCAATGTAAATTTATCCAATCGTTGCTAGCAGTAGACTCACATTTAGTATCTTGTAATAGTATGGAATCGATACTTAATAAAATAGGGTGTCGCCTAATTAGATCCAGTTCAGTTGGAGGTTGAGCGACCGGACCGAAGAACTAAGCAGTGTCCACAAATTTGAAGAAAGTAATCGATCAAGTTGTGGTTTGCGTGACGTGCTATGACAAATGACTACTTATAGAGCATTATTTATGAAACTTTATGGAGCAACAAGTATTTGTGATTTTATATTACAATAGAGGACCAAAATTATAAATTCTAAGAATTTACTTGTATGTGTAAAATACGAAAACCTTTAGTAAAATTTAATAGATACATATAAAACCAGTAAGAACTCAAAAAGTAAACAGATAGTTACCAACCCCCATTGGTGTAGTAATTAGCAAGTTTTCACCTATATCCACGGGACGCAGATTCAAACACAATCGAGTAAATTAGTAATTAGTAAATTTTTTGAATAAAGAAGTGAAATCGTAGGTTCCGCGTATTTGGTAATGTTAAAAATCCCTATTGGTAATGATATACTTGTAGATTCGATAGAATTATAGTAGGCATGACGAAATCACAATAGTATTTGATGTCAAGTGGGCCAAGGGAATGTCGGCATTCAGAAATTTCAGCTACAGAACAAATATATATATATTTGTATTTACCGGGCGGTTACTCGTAAAGATGTATATAAGGAATTCAATGTTATTTTTTTACATATCCATTTATCTCCCCAGTTAATTTTATAATAAATATGAAAATGCAAAAAAGCTTCACAATTAAAAGTTTTACAAGAAAAAACTAAGTCTCTTTACGAATTATGAACCAATTCCAAATAATTATCAATTTTAGTACAATATAAAATGGTTGGCAACAAATTGCGTATTTCAACAACTGAGATTCTAGGATAGTCTGGTGGTTAGATAGTCGTCATTCTTAACAGACGGCCAGATGTTCAAATCCCATTCAGAGATATATTTCTGTAACTTTTAAATTATTTTTTTTAAATACCGTTACTTTATTACTCTCAGGACTCTTATCTTTCATATTTATTGTAAAACCAACTAGAGAGATAATGAAAACTCAACCAAAAATATGATTGAATTTACTATATTCCTTTGTATAACTCACCGCCCGCTAGCTATATATATATATATAAAAGGTGACTTTATTGTCTAATAGTGGATTAATTAAGGTGGTTTAAATTTTTGAACTAAGTGGATATTAAAAATGAACAGATTGTTCGGTAAGATAACATTTATGGTTTTGAAAAACAACAGCAATTGTTTAACGTTTCACCTCGGAACAATTGAGGATTCCTCGGTAATTAAAATGTTGTAAAGATATTATGATAGAAAGCATTTACACGATAATTACCTCAACAGTAACTTTATAAATAAAAATTTTAATTTGAATAATGACATCTTAAAATGCGATGCACGTATGGTCTTCAAAAGGTTCATCACCTTGTATTCTTGAATTTTCATAAAAACAGTTAATTTTAATTAATATATTATTAAAAAATTTAAACCATGTTAATTTTTGTTTATTTGAATTTAAAAACTTACATTCAGAAATATTAATACTTAAATGTCAAGAAGTAGCTATTTTTAAGCAATATGAATACCCGTGTGGTAAATTTTTAGAATTTTTTTATATATGAAAATTCAAGTTGTCAGTGGCGCTTTCTGTTGTAGTTTTTTTGAAGCTCGTAAGTGAATCTGTACTTTTACAAAAAATTATATTACAAATTATATACAAAGGAGGAACCCTTGAAAATAAATTATTAGAATTAATTAATGAAAAAAGCCTTTGCAAGGAGTGAGTGAATGATCCTTAAAAACATTAGATAATAGGTCTTAATTTATCTAATAGCTAGTTTAGAGAAATAAGAGTCACAACTAATTAAAATTTGAAAAAACACTTAACTTAAATTATCACAGAAATGTAGAAAAATATTAAAATAACAGCCTATTTTTATTTTCTCTTACCTATATGAAATATAAGTACAAGAGAAGGCATTGTTTTCGACCAAATTTTCGATGTCGAAACTTTAGTGGACCTATACGTTTTCGGGTCCCCTGAGTAGGAAGATCATGTGTGTGTGTGTGCGTGCGTGCTGTGTGCGTGCGTGCTGTGCGCGTGCTTGTGTGCGTGCGGACGTGCGTGTGTGCGTGCGTGCGTGCGCGCGCGTGTGTGTGTGTGTGTCTGTAAGCACAACTCAAAAACCATAAGACCTAGAATAACAAAATTTAAATTTTATATTTGAGTTTCTATCCATCATAGCACGCGACCGCAACAATTTCACTAAAATCTGAAAACCGGAAGTACCACTTTATTTTTGTCATTTTGTGGTTTTTTGAGAATTTTTCGAAATCGGCCATAACAATTGTTTGAAAATTATAATATTTCCTAGAAATTTACTGCCATTTGATATAATGCGGGGGGTTTTTCACAAAATTTTCTGTAAGTCGAGTGACCGGAAGTACTTTCGCCGTTAAGTCTGAATAAAATAACTGAAACTAAAAACCCTAGCTAAATGAAAATTTATAGTTAATGCCACAATCACCTTAGTATGCTAGATCAAGAATTTAGTTAAAATGGAATAACCGGAATTACCACCCTATTTCTGTTATTTTTAGATATTTTCCGAATTTCTTGTTTTTCTAGATATTCTCGAAAGTGGATATAATGATTTTTTTAAAATTTGTTGTGTGTCTTAAGCAGTTAACAAGCATTCATATAATCTATGTCGTTATTCAGAAAATTTTCTATAAATCGAGTAACCAGAAGTACTTTCACTGTTAACTCTGAATACAATAAATATTAAACTAATAACCCTAACTAAATGAAAACTTCTATAAGGGGTCCTAACCAACTTTTTCTATAAAACCAAGAATTTGGTTAAAATCTAATAACCGGAAGTACCGCTTTATTTTTAAATATTTTCGGAATTCTTCATTTTCATGAAATCAACATTAATGATTTTTTTTGAAGTTGGTGTATTTATTAGCTACTTAATTTTGTTTGATGTTTAGCAAGATATTTCTCTAATAAATTTCTGAAAATCGCGTCACCGAAAGTACTTGGAGTATTAGTTGTGAACAACGTATCCCAAAATCAAAAACTATATTTATATTTTAAATCTTCTATACATGGTGTAAAGAAAATAGGATTCGTTCTTGTAACCTGTGATAGAAGATATCAATAGAAATAAAAAGTCTTATACTATAACAGTAAAAACGTAACGGTTTTCCTAATAAAAATTGGTAAAAGTCAAAACTGTGCCACAACACTAGTCAACGACGAATGAATATTTTTATTCAAGAGTTTCCCAGAATATAGTTCTTGCTATACAAAACAAAATGTTTAATACAATTTTTTAATTGGTTAAGCCTGAATTTAATAAAATGTACTGCTTAAAATTATAAATTCTACTAAACAGAAATTTGGCAACGTTTAAATATTCAGAAAACTTTTTATTCATAAACAGAGGTCAAATACCATAATAGAATACTCAAATAATATTATTAGTTTATGACTTAGGTGGTTGTAAATATTTTGTACTACATTGAAGGAAAGCGGTTTGTTATAGATCCAGGACTTACTAATTTCGTTACAAAGAAATATTTTACTCTATTGGTAATCAAGTAGGAGTTTGGACTAGTATTACATTAAAACATCAAGATGTAGATCGTAATGCGCACTACCCATCAGATGTAATGAAACGTTTAATAAGATCAATAATAATTTGCATTAGCGTTTTCGGTGGCATAAATTTTTACCTATTATGCGAACCTTGTTTTGTTGAATCAACGTAAATGGTAAATCGTTATAATACGTAAAATATCAGCTAATGCACAATAAATAGCAATCCCATCTTAACACCGTTATAATTGTGAATAATTTCTACTTTACATTTAACCTTTGCACGATAGAATTGGTCCAATTGCGATTGTTAATTTACATTTGTGTGTTGTACATATTTAATTATTTTGCCCGCTTGGGGTTAGAGTTGATGACAAAAATTTTATTAGGTGACCCTGATATTAAAGTAGTGAAGTATCATGTACTTAATCAATTATTTGAAGTTAATTTTGAATTACCGTAAAGTTTAAATTATACGTTGTGTATAAGTTTCGTCTTATACAACAGGTAAATCTTAACAAAAGTATTGGTTTAAACTCAGGTAAGGGGAGATATTGTTTTAATGGTAAAAGTTATAAGCAATAGTACATTGTTTTCTTAGTTACAAATGGTACCGTACAATTTCTGTTGCCGCCTCAACCCTCATATAATTTATGATCTTAAACAAATGGTTCAATGTAAACGCCAGAAATAAACTATTCTTCTAACACAACTTTTATTTATTCAAATTCTGAATAATTCCGTTATTTTTATAATTCGGGATTTGTTGTTTTATTAAAGATACATAGTTCCTTCACTGTTATTGCTTTAAAATAATGCAGGATCATCAATCTTTACTTGTAATTCGATCCTTTTTTCCGCAACCGTTGTGATAATCGTTTAACAAATTCTTCAGTTATTACGCTAATATCCTGAATTTTATAATTAATGTTTATTTACCGCCGTTATTTCTTTGGCATTTTATATTTCTATCAATTTTCACAGCTTTAATGGGATTAACTTATTTAATCTCCATGTTAACAATTTATCTGCAAAGTGTTCTCCTTTACATAAGCCAGTTCATTTGATCATCTTTATTATTTTCACTGCGCACCCTCATCTGCGACCTCCTACCACCAATGTACAATTTGCACTTCCTACTTTTACATATTTTTACAATAATTTTTATACAAATTTAACTTATTTCTGCATGTTACCGATTATTTAAACTCTCATCTTAGCTATATAAATCTTGTATTTTGTTCTTTTGAACATTTTGAGCTTAATGTTTTCATTGTATTTTTATTAATTTAATGTAACCTAACGTAACTTGTAGCATATGATCACTTCAATTTCAGTTCCCAGTAGGCTATGAAAAAAATGCATGTCTTAGCGTAATCCATTCTCAATAATAATTATCAGTCAAATTGACGGTTTGAGTTTAGCTTACTTTACATGGTCATCCTTTCGTATATTTATGTAAATATTACAAATAAATTTCCTATTTTAATTTAATAATAAAGTTATTCCACCAAATCTGTTAACACACAATTTGCTGGTTATTAATTGACTTTAATTGGCGCACATGTGTTTAAGCTACGCCCTACGGAAAAAGTCCATAGCTTACTGGGAACTGAAATTTAAGTAATGGCATGTTATAAAATTGCAGAATAGTTATTTTATTTACTAATGAGTGCCGATGTTTCAATTTACAGTTCAATTTAGCCACTATTCAATTATCTTGTCTCGCATTGTGATATCCAATTTTTAAAAATGTAAACTTTTACACAAAGAAATTTGATAACTTCGATTTTACGACGAGTGAACATCACTGAGGACAATGCAGTTTAAACCCTCCATCATTGTTGTAATTTATGTCTCTTTCGGGTAGGCGCCACCAATAAACCTTTTTATTGTTGCCGGAAATTATTTACATAACAGAAAATAGGCCAGTACGGTGGAAATAATTTGAATGGAAGGTTGCCAAGGTGCACTAACTTTAATTTGAAATATCTCTCTAACAGTTGGCGATAGCGAAAATTGTTATACCACATGTTTTACTCTATTTTCGTTTTCCTACCACCTCTTATTAGAACGTATGCTATTTTCTTTACACCCTGTATATGAGATAGCAAGAATTTAGTTACAATCGAATGACCGGAAGTTCCCCTTTGCTGTTGCGATTTTCAAGTGGTTTGGGATTTTTTCGAAATCCTTTTTAACAATAGTTTTAGAACATGCTGCGGTTCTTATGTCCTTGACATCCTTTTATGTGAACTTAGAGGTTTTCCCGAAAAAAATGCGTTCAAGCGTGCTATCAGCGAAAATCTCTGGAGTTAAGTAGGGTTTTAAGTGTCCCGTAACTTCGACGAGTGGTAGTTGCAATTATCATTCCCAAAATAACTGTAAATAATATTTCAATTATTTGTGAACATCTGCATATTTGTATATCGGTATACGTAAGAGAAAGTTGTGTGTTGCCTCACACCATATCTTCTAAGTTGTAACAAGCTGTAAACTAACAGATATGACGTTTCTTAATTTGTCTAACATTAACTTAGGCAAAAAAGAAAATGAATTAATATTTAACCATAGTTAATTAAAACTAAGGAAAATACAAGAACAGATGGTGTATAATAAGATTAAATGGGTTGACATGTGATTTTTGATGTACAGACAAGCATAGATTAATCAAATGTTAAATTAATATTTAATGACTGAGTTTGAGAAATCTATGAACAATGTTTTATTTAACTATAAACATGGAAACGAACAATCTACAAAATAAAGTCATTTTTAATAAAATTGAAAATTACTAGGCGCTAGTAAAGTCACTTGCATAAACAGTACTATTTATTCTAACATGTGTATTAATCCTTTGTATTAGGTTATTATAAATAATAGTAGAATTATTTGTAGATTTTATATTGATATTATTCATCTTACTACAGCTGATAAAAATATTCTCAGAAATTAATGGTTTTGTTAGATTGGATTCGTGTATAGTTCAGAACCTATTAAAATTAAACTTATTCCCACTACTAGATGTGTGTTGTGCTAACACTGTTTTATTAGTTTGACTTTTGCTGTATTCCCTACAATCATACTGATGGTTCTGAATACGTTTTTTAAGAGTTTCTCGGGTTTGCCCTACGTAAACTTTCTGGCATTGACTGCACGGTATTTTATAGATAACATTTGATTTATCTAGTAATGGTGTTTTAGCTATTAAATTATTAAACAAGCTTTTTGTTGTTTTATTGGAATAAAAACTAATTGGTAATTAAAAGGTTTAAAAGTTTTTTAGAACATACTGTTTAACTTAATAATATTAGGAATTTTAAATCGAACAATTTGATGAGTTGTTGTTTGATAGTATTAGTTCTTCTATGATTATTGTATAAAAATTGGCACACTAGTGTTCTGGAATAATTGTTATTAATGGCCATATTTATAATTTTATTATAATTCTCTTTTAGAAACTTCGGACGACAAATATTGTTCACTTTAAATTTTAGTGCTTTAATAACACCAGTTTTATGATGTTATGGATGTTGTGAGAGATACTTGACGATTCTATCCAATGAAGTTAGTTTCTGATAACAATTAGTATATAATGTGTTATTATCTTGATTTCTGGTGACCATCAGGTCAAGAAATGGCAATTGACAATTATTCTCATTTTGGATGGTAAATTTTAAACTTTCATAGTAGTTATTAAATTGTTCAAGAATATGTTCACATTAATCATCAGGAAAACATGTAATTATATCATCAAAATAAACTGTAGTTTTATCTCTAAATTATTTGAGAACGTGTAAATTAAATCATGAATGACAGTACTAGCGAGGATAGGGGAACAAGAATTTCCCATAGCACTTCCGAAATTTTTTTTATAAGTTTTATTATTAAATGTAAAGTAACTAGAAGCAAATAAGAATTCAATAATTTTGATGAACATATTTGCATCAATCGAGGTAAAAGAACTAATTTTTGGCAAACATTTTTTAATTAATCTAATTACCAGATCTTCAGTAACATTTGTGAACAAAGGAATGAAATCCAGTGATTGTAATTTATAATTAGGAGGAATTGAAAGTTATTTAATGTTTCTACGGCTGCTAAAGAGTTTTTTAAACTATGTTCTAAATCAGGAGTTAATTTTGATAAAATGTTGGAAACAAATTTGGATAAATTGGAACTAGACGAACCTATACAGCACACAATCGGTCTTGCAGGCATATTATCTTTGTGAATTTTAATAAACCGTACATTTTTGATGGAACAAAATTATGAACCATTAATTTTTTATAAACAACTTCATCAATATGGCCATTATATAAAAGGGATTATATAATTTTATAGTTTTTTGTTTGAATATAATTAGTGGGATCAGTAGACAGTAAAGACTATATGTGCTGGTCATTAACCAGTGAGTTCATTTTTGAATTGCAAGTCTCAGCATCAGTTATTATTGTGGTATTATCTTTATCGGATTTAAAAATAAAAAGTTGGTTGTCTTTAATAAATCTTTTTGTTGACATAAGTTTATCAAGTTTGTTTATAGGTTGTTGTTTTAAACAAGATATATGATTCGTAATATTAGTCATACATTTGATTCTAACGGAATCCTTAAGAAGGTCAGGAATGTTATTAATTACGTACTCCGTGTCTTTAAGTATTTTGATTAAGGGAATGTAATCTTTATTAGCATCAACTGCAAATTTGTGTGTGTGCCTGTGTATGTGTATGTGTGTGTGTATGCGTGTGTCTGTGTGCCTGTGTGTGTGTGCGTGTGTACGTGTGTGCGTGCATGCGTGCTTGCATGCGTGCGTGTTTGCGTGCGTGAATGCGCGTGTGAATGCGTGCATTCGTACGTGCGTGCGTGCGTGCATGCGTGCGTGCGCGTGTGCGCTGGTGCGTGCGTGCGTGCGTATGTGGGTGCGTGCGAGCGAGCGTGCGTGCGTGCGAGCGCGCATTCGTGCGTGCGTGCGCGCTTGCGTGCGTGCTTGCGCGCGTACGTGCGTGCGTGCATGCGTTGTGCGTGCATGCGTGAGTGCGTCTGTGTGTGTGTGTGGCTGTGTACGTGTGCGTCTATGTGTGTGTGTATGTGTCTTTGTGTGTATTTGTGTGTGTTTGTCTGTGCATATAAATGTGTGTATGTGTATGTATGTGTGTTGTGTGTGTGTGTGTGTGTGTGTGTGTGTGTGTGTGTGTATGTGTGTGTATGGTACGTATGTGGTCAGGATATCTCGAAAACTAAACGTCGTAGAAATGTGAAATTTTATATGCAAGTTTATTACCGTCTTAACGTTTTTGTTTAAGAATTTTATTAAAATTGAATGACCGAAACTGACACTATAATCTTGTGATTTTCAGGTTTTTACAATTTTTTCGACAATGGCTCTATGGATTTTTTTAAACTCGCCACTCTTCTTGCGCCTGTAATGCTATATTACATGAACTAATTGGTTTCTCTGAGAAAATTCGTTGAGGTGAGTTATTCAGAGAAATATCCAGAGTTAAGGAAGGTTTTGTCTGGCGAGTAACTTGGATGGGTGAGCGTTCCAATTATCGTCCTCAAAATAAAAATAAATTAATATTTTAGTGATTTGTGTTCATTATTTACATACTTGATTACTGTTTATTTAAATCTATAAATTATTTTTGCTTCATATGAGCTTAAAATTTAATTATAAAGCTCTCAGTACATGTATAAAGGAAATTATGAATGGATGAATTATTTATGCTTTTAAATTATTTTTAAAGTTTACAATTGAGGTGTATAGGAAAGTCACTAACGTGATTAAATTGAAATTCAATTTAGAATGTGTAACAGAAAGTCGTGTGTTGTCTCACACCAGATTTTTAATAATATATTAATTAAAATTAATTATTATGACAATTGTAGAATACAAGGTGATGCACTTTTTGAAGACCATACGTGCATCGCACTTTAAGATTTCATTATTCAAATTAAAATTTTTACTTATAAATTTACTGTTCAGGTAATTATCGGGTAAATCTTATTTATTAAAATTAATCTTTACAATATATTAGTTACCGAGTAAGCCTCAATTGCTCCGAAGCGAAACGTTTAACATTTGCTTTTGTTTTTCAAAGTAGCAAATGTTATCTTACTGAACAATTTGTTCACTTTTAGTGTCCACCTATATATAGATATATATGAACGTAAATTGTATATTTACAGCAAACAAGTTATTTTTTTCCAAAAGGTTAC
Source organism: Phrixothrix hirtus (assembly GCA_024586415.1). Classification (NCBI taxonomy): domain Eukaryota; kingdom Metazoa; phylum Arthropoda; class Insecta; order Coleoptera; family Phengodidae; genus Phrixothrix; species Phrixothrix hirtus. Next base: position 4,067 of record JAHWXV010056339.1, on the reverse strand, counting down.
CCTAATACCAAAGATTACATTCATTGTCTAACCAAAAGTGTGAAGCTGCGGTTTAGCTGAATGTTTAATACATTTAATAAATGCATTTATGAGTGAATACTCAAGCTGTACACTTTTATTTATATTTGAATAAATCAAACTTGTTAAATAAGTTATTGAAAGTGCTTTGAAATTTTAGGTCCCATGTCACTTCGGATTTGAGTCAATTACCTAATTGATTTGCAAATTAACCTTTATATTGTAGTAGTCCAATTTTGGTATTCAATTCCCACGATGTATTTATTTGATTCTTATGGAAATCGATTTCTTGAATTTGGAGCGAATCTTTGTCCCCTACGTTTGCAGGTATAACAAATGAGATATAATCTATTTCTTCTCTGAATTGTTTTGATGATAATATGGTCATTCGATCTTTGTTGCTGAATAGTTACGCCGTAACTTTGCGATGTTTCTTCGATTGCAGTTAATCAGGAAAGACGACTATTTCTGATTGTTGCAGATTTAAGTAACACTTTCACGGTTGGTTTATGCCATATGATGGTTTGCATTGTGGATCTAAATCAATTAGTTCAAATTTTGTTGTCGGTTAGTTGCAGTATGTAGCTTTCATGTTAATTTCCATAAATAGTGCCTTTTACACGAACTTAAATTAACTTAATTTCGAGATGTCGACGAAGAGTTGTTAAAACTTTCCATGCAAATTTTAAATATGCTTTCTGATGCTATGATCACGTAAAACCTTTCTTTAGCAAAGCTAACAATTTCTATCGTTTTAACAACTTATCCTGAAGTGCTATTACAATAAGTTAATTAAACTACTTGGACTTCCCTATAATCATTGCACATTAAATTTCTTTGTTTAAAACTTTTAATAGGTATTTAAAGAATGTAATAACGTTTTTCATTGCTGGTTCCTCATTTTTGAAAAATGTAACAATATCTTTGTAAATGTAATGAAATTTATTCATTTGTTATAATTTATGGAAATAACTAACTCCTATTGGAATACATCATGGTTGAACTGCTTTAAACATTATTGGGTAGGTAGTTACAATAAGAAAATAGGTACCTATTTACAATTTATTTTATTTGTTAATTATTACTTGAATTAATTTTCAACATTTAAAGTACACAAAAGGAAGTCAACTATAAATTATTATCTACACCTACATGGAAAAATGTGTGACTTCGTAACCTTGCAAAAATTATTTTATGATAAAATTTTGAAAAATGTTAATTTTAGGGTAGGACCAAAGCTTTTGAAATCTCTGGTTCCTGATAGCTTTAGATCTTAACTTTCACAAGGATTCTAATTATATCGAACTCACCCTGTATGTATATATACACACATGCACGCACATACGCACGCGCGCCCTCAGGCACGCATGTACGCATGCACATGCGCTCGCTCACGCACGCACACAAGCATGTACGCACGCACACACCCACACACTCATACGCATGAACGCAGGCAAGGATTCATGCACGCACGTATGAACCCGAACTCCTACGCACGCCCCCACTTACGCACAGTAAGTTATACTTGTGGAACACCAAAATTTTAATAGAAGTAGCTGCTGCGCGTTCCTGCAAAGATAAATAGAAGCGTATTTCGCAAACCAATCAACACAAACTAATCAATATTGATTTCTTTGTCTAAAACGTGGTAAAGGACCAACACAATCAATACTTAATAGTTGCATTGAATATTGGACATTATTTTTAGTAGTCAACAACCCAATTCGGGCCTTATTAAGACCTTTATACGCGGCACAAGTGCTACATTTATGAATAAAATGAATATCTTGTCGCATATATGGCCAATGATAAATTTCTCCTATACGAGCCATTGCATTATCAACCACAAAATAATCTGCTGTGGGTTCTGAATGATATTGCTTAAGAATTGCGGGTCGATTAGCGGTGGGAACGACTATCTTCCAATCCCTATTATCTGAAAAAGCAGTTATTGAAAGATGTGTATGTTTATATAATATTCCTTCCTCAACCCTTAAATCTGGATAACGATCAGAATGATCTGAAACCCTATTAATCATATGTTTATATCAGAAAGGATTTCCTGAGCTATTGAACTTGAAATACTATATGAGCCTGAAAATTCTCGAGGAAAGAAATCAGATATAATCGTCTCCGTACCTGGGCGATGCTTTATATCTAAATCCAACTGCGATATTTTTTATTGTCCCACGAGCTAGACGACCAACTGCATCTTTTAAATGTCGAAGTCAGGCCAAACTGGCATGATCGGTATAAATTGTGACCCGCGTTCCCACGACAAAATCCCTAAAGCTATTTAAGGCATATAAGACTGAAAGGATTTCGCATTCCTTTACCATGTATTTCTGCTCTGCATTAGTTCTACTGGCGTAAGCAATTGGATAGTATGTTCCCTAGAACTCTTGAAATAATACACTCCCTAAGTCTACATTATTTGCATTACACTAGATACTAAATGGCTTACAGAAAGCTGGAATAGCCAATACGGAGAGCTGGAGAGTCGCTTCTTTAGTTCTACAAAACACTGTTCGGCCTCACCAGTCAAATTTATAGATTGGAGTTTCTTAAGGTTCCTTAACAACGAAATTATGAGTGCAACTAATGTTGAAAAATTTTGAATGAATCGCCTATAAAAAGTCTTAGGTCTTTAGGTTTGTTAAAATATGTGTGAGAAACTTGTGGTACATTACTTTAGGATTTGAAACCCAAAATTAAAGTCAATGTGCTTCAAAAGTTCATTCATTTAAAAATCAGAAGTTGTAAAAGAATGTTTAAAATTTGATGTTTTGGTTTAATTTTGTTTTACCATATTCATGGATATTTTTTTTCTTACAAAGGATAAGATAAGACATTTAAAATAATTATCACATTAATGTTTTTGTTAAATAATTTATTTGAAGGAAAACGGTGTAACAAGATATATGTAGCATTTAAAAATTATATAGGGACAGACGTTCAACGAGTATCTCTCACTGCGCCATCTTGGTCTAAGCAGCGATGTTTACCGTGTATTTCAGTTTGCGCCATATTGATGTATTGCGTCACTTCAAGGTCAATAAATCGCATTAGTCGTTCTCCTGTCACCATTGTCATTAGTGCCACGCCTCGTTGGCCCATTGCTTTGGAATGTGGGAGAACCCCGCCGGAACTTCCAGGAACAGATATTACAAAGCAATTAGTATGCAACCATATAAATTTCGTTTACATTGTACTCTTTTTTTTTAAATGTGTTAATTTCTCTTTTGAAGTATTGCATAGCTTACTTAATAATTTCAGAAATTTGATTGCAATGTATTCTTCCTGTAATTACCAGAATGTAGATAATATACTTAAATTTTAAGAAAATATCCAATTTCGGAAAAATTGCTTTTTGTGACTGCTTCGTTTTATTCCATGTCTATTGGGTGGAATTAAAACATATTGACTTCGTCAATTTCTTATTGAAATGAAACGATTGGCAGTCCTTCATCTTGGAAATAGTTAAATACCGAACATAGTCATCCCCTTGTCGAAGGTATTGTCACGGTCCTTTTTCGCATCGTGGACAAATTATAAACATAATTTAAAACTTTTAGCCTTTCCGTTTGCTACGCCCATGAGTAAGAGATTTCTTTTAATATACATAAGTTTATGTTTAAACTGTGTGTGTTATAAATTTAAGTTAATTACAGTTTTTCCTTCCATTTCCTTGAATAATTATCCTATAATTAATTAATGATTAGCCTTTTATATTACTCCGTCCTCTTTGCTTTATTCTTCAAGGTTTTAGCCATACGATCATTCAAGGGATTAGTCCTGCACGCTATCTAATCTTTTTCTACGCTCGATTTGAAAACGGCACTAGTAGATAAGGTATGACAGTTCTGGCTCAAAATCCCATGTTAGTTTAAAGGGGCCTAAATTTTGCAATCCAAAGTCATTTCCAGCCGGGGGCGTGGAGGAGCAGCCTCTAGCGCCAACTTCAGGGCAATTCAAGGTCAAAGTCCGACCAATCAGGAGCCGGCATTAAGACGCGCCATCTTCTGACCGATTCAAGGTCAATGACCCCA
>JAHWXV010056292.1:0-11817 GCA_024586415.1 Phrixothrix hirtus | reverse complement strand
TCCTTTAGGTATTGATTGCATTTTTTTTGTAAGTAATTACTTAGGTATTTTAAAATTTACGTGGACTTTTAAATAACTGGTCAAATTGAACACAGCAATAGGTAATGCAGAAAAGGTTGTTAATGGATTTAAAGCAGCTGGCATTTGGCTTTTTGATCAGAATGTATTCAGCCAACATACAAGAAGGAGATAAGAACATTCCTAAAAGAATTTCCACTGATCAAGCCATTGAAAATATAAATGTGGAAAATATAGCTAGTTGCATTTGATCTTGACGAGTCTCAAACTTTGATACCTGAATATCGGAAATCAGATATCCTATTTAATGATCCATAACCATCAATATCACGAATTCAAAACATATCTTCTAATGAACTTCTGATATCAATTCAGCAAGTTAAAAGACAGTTTTTCAGAAGTCTTGTATGGAGTATTACACCTTAATGTGCAGTGCCTTTCAATGAAATTTCGTCTGCCCCTGATAAACAGAGAGTAATTGAAAGTAGGAAAAGTAAAGGAAAAAGGAGTACACAACAATCAATGCTACTAGCCTCAACGCCCATGAAGTCCATTTTGGAAGAAAAAAAAATACAGCGATCTGCTAAAAAGATAAAACAAGAGAAAAGTATTAAAACTGCATCAAAAAGAAATGTAAAGAAGAAGAAACAGATTTTAAATAACCAAAGGTTAGAGAACTCATCGTCTTCTTTTGATCATGAAGGTTATATGTGATGATAAAGAAGAGTTTAATGATGATTTTATCGAAGTAGGTCAGATAGGAGCTCAAGAATTATGTGTTATCTGTGGCAATATTAGAAAAGACAGAGAACTGTTGTACAGGTATCAGCTGTGGTTACTACTTTGTGTTCTGGTTACGACTGCATAGAACTATCATTGTGGATTTTGTATTTTAAGATAGATGCCATTGTAAATTTTTGAAGGATACATTAAATTCTATAGTTTATATATTAAATGAAATATGTTATTTTGCATCTGCTCCACTAAAACTGTATGTGAGATGTATACGGAATTATCCAATTATGTGTACGGTATTATCTGCAAAGTTTGGATAATACCTTGGAGATTTTTTAGTTTAGTATAATATCTTTGTTATTCTGATATATTCTTTGTAACGTTATTACATGTAAATGTAGACTTAATTTTACCAACATTTATAATGTTTTTTCTCTTGTGATTAATACATGTCAAATAATGACAACCTAAAGTTATATGTATGATAATACCCAAAGGTCCCCTATATTTTTATAATTTAGTAAGATTAATGAGCATAAAAAATTATTTAATATAAAAATAATTGAACTATGTGTATATTTCATGAATGATTACTCGGCCAGATATTTACAAATCATTGCAAAACTAGTTCAAAGCATAATCATAAGAAACCATTTTTTTATATGGGAGAAATTTTTACCATGTACAAATATTTCATATAAAACTTGGAATAGCTGATCACTGACTTCGCTAATGTCAAATTCAGTTATTTATAATGCAGAATGATTTTTAATGGTTGATTTTTTAAAAAGTTGACTGTTGTTAGTTACTTACAAATAATTGCTAGATGTTTTATTTCAGTGGTGGATTCATACATTTTATTATAGGGATTAATTAATATTCCAAAAATTATAAAAATTCAGTTATTAACGTTTAATTCAATATTTTGTATACTTAACGCAAAATTACATTATGTAAATGTTAACAAAAATTGTTGAAAATGGTGGCATTATGTTGCAAACATAGCTTTAGGTTTTCAAACATATTTAATAATTCTTCAGGAGTAATATTTCTGATTTCCACTTCAATTGCGTATAATACAGTTTAAGTGTAACAAGTTTTTATCTCGCATCTTCAAAACGAAGGCCGAATGGATGCATATTTATAGGACCATTTTGTTTTAAAATGAGTTGGAGAATATGCCAGTGAATTTTCTACACGTACTTAGGAAATACCCTGTATATTAGTGTTACTTATTGAAATAATAGTAATTTAGAAATGCCAATAATTCAAGAGATATATTTTATCATTAATTTACACAATGCACCTTTTTAAAATGTCTTGAATTTTTAGGTTAAGGTAAATACTGTAGTATAAATATTATTTCAATGATCTTTTGGCATTTCAAATTGATGAGCGTGTAGTATCTAGTTGTTATATTTACCTTTGTGTGATATAAATTCATATATTAGCTAATTCAATATTTCTTTTTATAGAATGATAAATGCAACACAAGAAATTCTCAGCAGTTTCCATCTGATTATCCATCAGATCTTAAAGGTGAAAATAATGAATCAGAATTATGTGCACAACTACAGCAGGCAATTCAAGAGTCATTACGTAAAAGCAAAATACAAGAAAATCACTTGGAAATTCAAGAAACAGGTTTAACAAATGGACATGCAGATCTGCAAGATGATGATTCAAAGAGCAGTCTTAATAAAGATTGTCGGGGTACCGATAGTCCATTTTCTGTATCACAAAATAATGAATCTCGAAGCGATATAGACACCATAGATTCTGATCCTGAATATACACCTAAAATTATAACTAGTTCGGTTGTAGGAAAGCGATTATTAGGAGATTGGCATAGTAGAGGGCCTGCATTGAAAAAGCGACGTTTTATTGGTCCTAAATCTCGGATGAAAGAACGCAAAGATAATTACTTAAAATTGTTTCATGAACAAGCGATGAAGAAAACTGTTGTTATTAAATACAATCCTTTGTCATTACTTATGTGTGTTCTTAATCATATAAATAAAAGAAATGTACCTGATTTTAAATGTAACAATTACACAAAAAAAGAAATTACCGAGTTTTCTATGGATGCGATAAAATTGCTTGATGCAAAAGAGACTGGTAAATTATTAAAAGAAGAACATTTTTGTAACTATTGTGATGAATTATTTATTAACATTAATGCATTAGCAGTTCATGAAAGCAAACATGTTTATGTAGTATTAGGACAAAAAGTGGATTCTCCTTATTATAAAAACAAGCATATAGACGATATCGTTATACGTAACAAATGGTTTAACAGTATTAACAGTGAAAATGAATTTCTAATTGTTGAAAAAAAAGAGCCGGAAGACTTTGAAGATAGTACAGGACGAGTTAATGTTATAGACCCTCAAGATGTTCTTTTTAAAGATCCAGAAGAACCTGATAATGACCATCAAGAACTTTTAGTTGCAAAAGAGGCTAGCTTATTTAAAGGTGAAGTTGTGTTAATTGACACCAAAGCAACTGTAAATGGCATTCCATTAGCAGATATTTCAAAAGATGATCGTCGAACTTTGTATAAATCCGTAACCGTTAATGGAGTAAAACGAAAATTTTGTCCGTTATGTCGTTATACCTTTAAAGATAATTGGGCTATAGAATCGCATTATTTTTCGACAGCTTGTCATTTTACATGTCGTTTCTGTGGTGTACGTTTTAATAAACAAAGACATGAATTTGATAATCATATTAAAGAGCACATAATGGCTGGTCATTTACATACAACCAAAATATTTGCATCACGTAAATTCCAATCAACCCCAAAAGTAATTAACGAAAATAAAATTAAAATAAGGCCTCCTCCTTCTCCTCGTGTTCCTTATATACCCAAGGTTAAACCTTTAAAAATGAAGCATTTGTTTGAGAAAACCATGCCGAAGATAGAAATTAAAAAAGAGATTGATACCGAAGCTACTTCACTTCCCAGTCAGGATACCGTTAAACCTGAGGGAAAACCACAAAATCAAGCTTATTTTTGTAGAAAATGTTACCAGGTCTTCTTCAAACTCGATGAATTTAATGTTCACGTTGTCAGTTGTACTGGTACGGCACATACGAATGCAAAAGCTAGCAGCTACACTCCAAAACAATCCTACTTAGAACGTACTGCTGTCATAAATCCAGGTACTACTTATTTTTTTTTAGTATATGTTTTGTGTATTAAGAAATTAATTTATTGTAGATATAAAATTATAATTGTGTTATAAAATATGATAATGGTTCTTTTTTGTTTCTTTATATTTAAATTGTGTTGTTAAAATCACATATATAAAGTATTCTTACTTTTATTTGGTAATTTAAATCTTTCAGTATTTTTGACACTATTTGTTATATTTAAGCGGAGCTTGTGATGACATGCTGTAGCATGTAAATATATATTGTAGTGGGTTGCAAATTTCTTTTCTCATCAAAAATTAATTTTTTGAAAAACCTGTGAATTAAGTTTTATTTCCTATAAATTTACTTCACCGTCACTGATTTCATTACGATTATTGGAAAATCTAAATTTGTAGTTTTTCCATAATATCTAGATTTCTTTGAAAGGGATTAAGTGTTCCCCATGATGATGTTTGTAACAGAATTTTTATGTTATGATCCACTTTTGTTATACTGGAACTCATCTTTCATTTTTTTTTGAGGTCAAAAAATTTCCAATTATTTGTGCAAGACTTATTTAAGGAAAAATTGACCTTAACATTTAATTTTTATTAATTTTTGGTTTGTTTTATAATGCAATTGATGAAAATTAAAATTTATTACTATCTTCTTAACAATAAAGCTGAATTTATAAAGACATTCAAAATAGTCACATTAGTAAGAAAGAATAACTAATATATTGTTGGTCAGCTGCCTAATACAGATGACATAAAGTACCAGCATACTAATCAGTAAAATTTTTTCAGGCAGTATCTATATTATCTACTTCATTGCTAAGTTAACTTACAGGGTTATTTATAAGTGAGTACAAATTATATATCACTTTGATAATTTTTCAAAAGATAATTTGTTGTTAACAAGAGGTGACTGCATTTTTGAAATAAGCATTCACAGTAATTTTCATAATTTTGACGTTTATTGCATCATTTTTTTTGTGTATTAAAATAATAACCATTGTTAATGATTTAAAAGAAAGAATTATTGAGGCTTATAGATATATATCACCTGAAACATTAAAATATGTACAAAGATCATTTCTAAACAGAATTGGAGTCTGCGTAAGTGCAAGTGGTTGACAATTCAAGCAAAATTTATCTAAGGTATTTATTCCCTGTTTACGTCTTTTCATTCACTATTTGCATACTTAACTTTCTTTTCGTTCATTAGTATAATTCTGCACTTGTTTATTAAATTTTTGATTAATAAAGTTAAATGGTAATGTTGAAATGAACAGCTTTTAATGGCATTAGTATTAGTGCATTTAATGGCAGTTGGTTGGAAATTTGACAACTAAGGTGTCAAGGTTCTTTATACCACAGTTGTGTGAAAAAATATAGTGATCTACAATGGTATTGTAATGAAACTAATTAATTGTTTTAAAAGTCTTTATATATATTCACCAACTTATAATTACCATCTTCATGTATTCAACTTGATATTTATTTTAGAGTACACTAGTAATAATGGTTTATATTTATATTATTTTATAATGGCTTCTTAACAAGACAAGGCTCATAGTAAAACTAAAACTAATGAATTTAAACTGCTACTTATATAGAAAGGTGATATTCAGAAAAAATTATAAATAAAATTTCATAAAATGGTGATATCATAAATTCCAATGCTATGACTTATTGCTGTGACCTTGAATTTATTTAAATATCAGTTGTAATAATGAGTCATTCATGATTACAGCATTTATTTTAGTTCTATAGAACCTTCTGGAAGGTTCTACTGTAACTTCTGATAGAATAAGGTTTTTGTTATGATGTAGTAAATGCTTCACATGCCTTGGCGATGACAGCGCAATAAGTGACATGCCTTTCCAATTTCTAGCCCTTTTTTATGTATTTCTTCTACATCACCAAGCCTTTTTTTTAAATTTCACTTATTGGGATCCCTGTCATGAATTGAATTTAGTTTATTTTGAAGACTGGGCATGTTCATTTCCAGCAACCTCCTCTTCTCTAGGCTTGTTACCAAACTCCACATTACACCTAAACAATACTTTAGCCATCAAGAACAGATGTAAGTACTGGTCTCAATCTCTTTAATGGTGTAAGACAACTTTTTAACAAGGAAAAACTAAACTAAGGAATTTAAACTGGTATTTATATAGAAATGTGATATTCTGAAACATTCAAGAAAAGTAATGAATAAAATTTCACAAAATGTTGGTATTATAAATTGCAATGCTATGACTCATTGCAGTGGCCGTGAATTTACTTAAGTATCAGTTGCAGTAATGAGTCATTCGTTGTTACATTATTTATTCTAATTCGATGAATCCTTCTGAAATGTTTTGAATCTTCTATAAAATTATTATTATCTCTAATTTTATTACAATATATATTGCATTGCCTATTTAGGGAATTAAGGGTTGTACTTTCTTGTTAATAAACTTTTATACAATTGATTTTTTAATTATTTCAGTGTCGATACATGTGGAATTAAAAGATGTTTTTTGTATGTCATTAGCAAATGCTTGTATTTCAGAAATTATTTTACTTCTTAATTGGTGTCTGGTAGCATGTTACTGATACCGATGTTATCATAGATCTAGTTTATAATTTAAACTTCTAATGAAAAATGTTTGAATTTTAAAATGTTCTTGATTAAATTTTATACTTACTCTAGGTTAAAATACACTTTGGAACAAGTTTCAATCATATAATACAATATACAATAAAAACTAAATATATATTTTATTTGTCACTCTAAAAATTCATTAATTGATTGTTGTTTGTTTGTTTTTGTAACTAAGGTTTTGGGTTGTGAAAATTTCCATTCCTCTGATGGTTTCAACCTCTATGATAATTTCATCATACCTACTAGAATTTAGCCAAATCTAGAGGTACATCGATTTCAAGGAGGATTTTTAACATGCCATCTACGATTTTATTTTATTATTCAAGAAGAAGGCATGTTTTAAATTTTTTTTACTGTAAAATTTCCTAGCCTAGGTCATGTTTGAACCTATGCACTGTAGACATTGAGATGAACATGCTAATATGTTAACTAATACACTATCGAAATTTACTTACGATTGTTGCTCTGAGATGTTTGGTTGTTATAGATTGATTATAAAAACACTTGATTGAAAGAAAATGTACATACAGGTTGCGGGTTTAATATTTTGTTTTCAAAGTTTCACTGTTACCATTTTCAAAAGAGTTATAATTAAGTTTTACTTTCGCTTACCCTCTAGAGAATAAAGTATTGTTTCCAACTTAAGTCATAAAAAAGTAAAATTTCATATTAAGTTTAGTATGTACCTCCTAGCAGAAGACAGTAAAATTTTGGTTAAAATTAGATAACTTGAAGTACCATTTTATTCTTGGAAATTTTGCTTTTCACATAAGGTCAAGTGCCAAGATGTGAATATTGATATAATCAATGTTTTTGCCACAAATACAGCCTTGTGCATATGTAACTTCAGTCCTACTTAGACACCTCTAGATAGTAGATTGTGCAATTTAGAAACTTAAAACCTTTGAAATGCATTAAACATGGCATATATACAGACTTTTGTAGTAAAAAGTTGTAGATAATAAAGGACATCATTTTAAAATTAGATTCATTTATACAGGGCGCTCCACAAAAATAGGGCAAACTAAACTTGCATGTTTTTTTAAATAGAATGCTTACAATATTATTACATTTCTGGATTCCCCTTTCAACCAAACTAAAATGATATAGGGTTATGGTTATTTATTTTCAAACAATGAATCCACCTATTTTCTAACATTGCCCAATGTTTGCTAACAAAGAATTTTAAAGTCTGTCTGTTTAAAAACAATTCCAATTTAGTAAATTTATTTGATATATTATTGATTAATATTAGAAGTATTATTGTTTTTTGAGTTTTTATTTTTATTCACAAAAAGACTGACAACACAAATTTATATTTGCAGGGTGTTGAATTGGAACTCTTTTAACACTAGATTTGTGTTATAACTTGACGTCATTATGCTATTAACTATTGATTTCAAACTTTGTCTTTTGTTTATTACATTATAGTAATAAATAGTAAGTATTTCTTTTTATATATTTATCTTGATTAATTCTAAACTTTATAATGTTCTCTATTCTTATATTGATATATTCAATATATTGAGAAAGAATATATAAATTAGTTAATCTACCTATGGCTGATGGATATTTTACTTAATGTTTATGTATTGCTGTTGAAGGCAGTTGTATTTTCTCCATTTTTCAGTGAATTTTCAAAGGCCGATTTAGCCAAGTCTTCAAAATTTGGGGGAGTCTAATATGAAGACAGATGGATTTTTCAGGTGCATTTTTTCTTTTATCGCAACTTCATTAATTTTTTTCATAGTTCATTTCCTGTTTTCTTTGTATGTTTAATATGTTTCAAAGAGTTGTGATTTTATTATTTTCTTGATTGACTTCTAGTGTTTTCTGAATTTTTCCAGCGTTTGTGCTATATTTTTTCGTAATATGTTTTTTGGCTTTGATTTTTCTTATTTTCTTGATTTCTTGAAACTATTTGGATATATTTCTGTTTTTATTGAGAAGTTAGATATTTTGCTTTTTTGAGAATTTTCTTTATTTAATAATTTATTTTTCAGATCTTTGATTTCTTGTGCATATTTCTCGTTTGTGTTGGTGAGTGATTGTTGGAATCATGCAATTCAGTATTTCCTTGTTTGGAATTTATTAATTTTTATATTTTATCAAGTTTAGTTTTTAGTTCTTTATTTTTTTTTTTTGTAATGTTTAATTTCGTTTTCGATCTTAGTTACTAAAGATTTTTGTTTGCTTATTTGCTTTATATAATTTTCTTCAATTTCATGACGTCCGTTACAAAATCTTTATGTTTCTATATTATGTTGATAAATATGACTTTTTTTCCAGTTCATTATTTAATTCTGATAATTTCTAATTTAATTTAAGTTAAATTCTCATCTGAATGTTTTTTCCCAACAGTTTACAGAGCATATTATTTTATATTCCTCAATTTTTGTGAAGTTCTTTGTCGAGACAACTTATGTGGAAGATATTAAGGCAGGACGTGCAGACGTGTTTGTTATATTTCTTACTTTTATAGCATTGGAATGTTGTGAAGTGCAAATCTATAATTATTTTCTATTTATTATGTAATATTGCTGAACTCTTATATTTCTTTTCCTGTCTACTTATGTAATTTGTTTATGTTTGATTTTATATTTTTATTTTCTTGTTGCATTTGGTCAGGTGGTTGTGTAATAATGCTGAGCTATGTCAGGACAACAGTCACTTTGATCTTGTTCATATTTATAATTGTAAGATTTGAATTTACGACATCTAATACATTTTGTTGATCTAATATGTGATTATATAAAGCACTTATAGAAACATGATATTTGCACTACCGATAAATTATATATCTAAGTTTTTTATATCAACTTGGAACAGAATGAGAATTAGAGTAAAATTGAAATTTTAATTTCAACCTTGAAATTTAAGTTAGTGTTTGGAAAGATATTTTGGCCAAAATAATAAATAAAAAAAAGAATAAAACAAAACTTAGATTTAAAACTTGCAAAACACGTTAAAACAAGTCTGTCACCTTGAGTTCTCTACTACTGTTTTAAAGTAAGGCTGCATTAAAATAGAAGACTGTTACATAAAAACAATTCATGTTGTTATTCCAACAAGACTGTTGGTTGAAATTCAATTCAAAATCTGTAAGTGATTTAAAATTTATAGTTTAGGTAATTAATATTAAAATTAATTTAGAGAAAAACGAAATGGTGGACATGATTTATATTTTGGGTGAACGCAATCAAAACATCTTCTTAGCAAGTCAGGTTTATGCAGATAAATATCCTAACAGGAGACAACCTCAAAAAATCAGTTTCAAAAAATTACAAGAATGCTTTGAAAAGACAGCTCTGTTTTTTCTTCTACATTATAAGCATGTAAATACAAAGATAGTTATAGTATTTAGTTTTCTTTATTCAAAACTTCATCAGTGAGTTAAAAATGATAAAAGCAGATTTAGTTCTCATGTGGTTTACAACTGTAACAACACAAAAAAATAAATGGTAGTGCTATTAAAATCCACAAAATATGACAAACGGCCTTTATGACATGTTTGTAAATCTAATGTAAATAGAATTATGAAAAAACACAAATACCACCCTTATCACCTTGCTTTTTATCGAAATCTAAGTGAAAGAGACCAAATATGTTGCGTCCTTTGTCTCTTACTGTTGTTTAAAGTAAACGTGTTACGTTGTTTTGTGAATATGGATAAAAAAAAATTTTGTGCTGATTAAACACTTCCATATTTCCAGGAAAAAACCCAAAGAAATTAAAGAAGAGTTAGATGATGTTCATGGCAAATCTGTGCCATCATTTAAGACAGTTTGTTTCTGTTAAACGTGGCCGTACGAGTACCGAAGATGAATCAAGATGAGGACATCCGAAAGAGGCTACCACTAACGAAATGATCACCAAAGTTCATGATGTTTTTTAAATGATCATCGATTAAAGGTGCGTGTGATAACAGACACTATAGGTATATCTAAAAAACGTGTTGGTCATATCTTACATGAACACTTGGGTCTGAGAATGCTGTCAGTAAGATGGGTGCCACATCTGCTAACTGTGAACCAGAAACAAATGCGTATAACAACTTCTGAGTACTATTTGATCCTTTTTAATCATAACCTAATCTAATCTACATTGTGATTATAGTGATAATTTTGGCAGAAACATGGCTAAATAGTGACACTTATAACGGTGAACTTGGTTTATCCAAATTTAATACCTATAGAATTGCTCAGTTGCTTCAGGGAAAGCAAGAGGTGGGGTGTTCTTATCTCTATTTTAAAAGCATTCCAAACTCATCTTATTCATGCTTCTGATGAAGGATATGAAGAAATAATAAAGAACTCACTATTAATTATACTAAATACATCTTGGGATGTATTTATATTTGCCCCAACTCACAAATTGTTTTATATGAAAATCATTGCAGAACTATGGAGTTGCTCTCTCAAAATTATCCTAATCATAAATTTATAATATGGTGGCTATAACGTACCAGATACGATATGGTTTAATGAT
The DNA here is from genome assembly GCA_024586415.1 of Phrixothrix hirtus. Lineage (NCBI taxonomy): Eukaryota > Metazoa > Arthropoda > Insecta > Coleoptera > Phengodidae > Phrixothrix > Phrixothrix hirtus. The sequence goes on along the minus strand of JAHWXV010056292.1, from coordinate 789 downwards.
GCAGATGGATTGAATATACAGTGTTCACCAAATTCGGTTGGCATCAGCCTAGCTAATATGTTCAGTTTTCTTCAGTTCCATCAAGTAAATGTGGTATCCAATTCCAAAGGTGTTTTTTTGGACTTAATTTTTTCTCAAAAACATGAACTTGGAAGTTTTTATGGCTTATGATTTAATATTTGACAACTCCATTCATCATACTGATATATCATTTATACTTAGATCGGACAGTAGATCTACACCAACTCATTATCATTATTATTGCGATTTTAAAAAAGCTAATTGGATAGGTATAAATTATTTTTTATCTGCCATAAACTGGTATCAAATTTTTCTTAACCAAGCCTCAATGAATCCACAAACCTTTTTTATAATATTTTGAATGAAGCCATAAATGTATTTGTACCTGTTAAACTTTATAAACCATCTAGTTTCTCTAAATGGTTTTCAACTGAACTATAACAATAAATATATATGAAAAAAAATAGCTCATAAAATATATATATGATATCTCGTTGTAATACATTTCTCTCATTTAAAGTCTAGATGCAAAGAACTTATTAAAATTTGTTATAATAACTACTTGCATAATGTTGAAATGAATATAAATAGCAATCCAAAATACTTTTGGAGATATTTTAATGACAAAAGAAACACCACTAATATTCCTAATACAATGTCATATAATAAATAACTTATCTGCTTCAAATGAGCTAGAGATCTCAAATTTATTTGCAAACTTTTTCTCATCAGTTTATGTGGAACCTGATGTTCTATCAAACTTTAAAA